>VZRX01003924.1:215452-241813 GCA_013398075.1 Notiomystis cincta
CGCCCGGCCCGGCCGCGCTGCGGCCCCGCTCGGCTTTGTCTGCGAGCGGCGCCCCCGGGGCTCTGGGGCCCTCCCGCCGTGTCCTCGCGGGCCCGGGGAAGCAGTGGGTAGTAAAGGAGTTTCCACTCGGCAGTGCTGGTTTTAAAGGCGATATAAGCGTGTGTTGGCTCTCTTTGCTTCCTTTGCATCCTTTCCCAGGTAGATGAGGGTGGTGTGATTAGGGCAGACCTTGTGCTGTGTGAATGTGCGTGGAAAAATGAAAGGTTAAAAAGACATACGTTTTTGCACAGGACTTTTTTACTGTGCTAGGTAATATAGGAAAAGCCCACATGAGTAGAAAATGAGGGGTGATGCTGATATCTCACCAAAAAAAAAGGTATTTTTTTGTGTATTATGCTTAACTAGAAATTAGTGTTTTAAAAAAGTGACTCTCAAAGTGAGTAGTGAATCTCAGTTAACTGCTAACAGTCCGGAAGATGTTTGGCACTTCAGATTCAGTTTTGACTATTTTTGATGTCAAGATTTTGGTCTTCGAGATGCTACGTGTTGGGCTCAAGTGGTGAAAGTGTGGCTGGAAGATTGTTTTCTGTTTTCTAAACGTGGGAATCAAACCAGTTAACTTTACAGACGCTCAGTTTGCCCTGTTTGACTGTGTTTTATGCGTTTCCTTTAAATAAGCCATTCTGGATGTTCTGTTGAAATGCCGACTGCACGTGTGTGTTCCGTAGGTGGGGTGATGCTTGTTTTAGCAAGTTCATACAGACACTAACTGAAATTCATGTCATAATTATTCTCCGGAGTTTGTGTTTTAAGAGAGTCTTTCCTATTGTCTATCTGCACATTGTGGTTTGTGAGCTATGAAAATAGAAAACTAGAAGTTTTCAGCTGGAAGATGCTTTTTTTTTACATGTTTAGTAATTGGATTGTTACTTTATTAACCAGTAGAATTAAAAATATGTAAATATTTATTCAGAAGTGTTGACCCTGAATTAGCTACTGCTGTTCTTCAAAGCATCCTGAAGAATACAGTTCTGTGAAAGTGGCAGGTCAGTTCTTGGCAGCCAGAAAGTGATTAATACAAGAATTAACAATTAATTGAGAAGGAAATGGCATCAATATGTCATTGTGAAAATCCATTCTCAGTCCATATGTTTAATATTAAATACAGTTTGGGTATTTTCCCTTTAGCTCTCCTCTGCTTTGGAAAGGTTGTATTAGGCCAAGAGAAGTGTAGATTGAAAATTGACTGGGGCTTTTCACGTGAGGAAGGACATACCAGTGAAGGGAAAACAAACATCACAAAGAGATCATGAAGAAAGTAGAAGAGGGAAGTGTTGGTTTGCTTGTTTCTCCTGTTTTTGAAGGATTTCTGTGTCCTACAGAGTGAACACAAATGCAATACTCCTTTACACTGTGTGTACCTGAAAGACAAGGTGCATCAGCCTGTTGGGAATGCCAGAAGTTTACAAGAAAGTTGAAACAATTAATTTGTAGTGCAAGTCATCCAAGGCTATAAAAACAAGAGTGTCTTTTCAGTCCTGGTAAATATCAAAGTGGCTGTGGTCCCTGGAAGATGCTTCTGCCTGCCCTGCAATTACACAGCTCCATACGTGTCCTCCACTGGTTACTGGTAGGGGGAAGCCAACCGAGCTATTTTGTCTGTTATATTACACTAATGTTTATCTAGAAGTTACACTTTTTTTTTTTTTTTTCAAAATACCTTGATCATCTGTAGCATACAAGTAGAAAAAAACCCCTAAAACCTACAGTTCAAAACCAAGTGTATTTTAATGGACTTTTTTTAGGTAGTCCATAGATGTTTCTCCTTTGTCACCTCAGAAATGTGCAAAGTACTTTGCCACTTTTTCAGCGAAGTGTATGGATTTGCTCCAGCACAGGTGCTCAGAGCCTGAGTATCACTGCTTGACCGATGTTGGCTTTCGTTGTGACCTGACTAAATGTGCATTGATCTGTGCTGAATGCAAATTACTGGCAAACCCAAATGAAAACATGTGCATTCTTAAGAGAGCAAGGGGTTATTTAGTAAAATGGATAAAAGAGCTGAAATAGGTTGGTTTCTCTTTAGATAAGCTCAAGAACAGAAGTGAAAGCAAGAGTTCAGGAAGATTTTGGAAAGGATTCTTGGGCTTTAAGGGATGAGGAGCGTTACAGGAAGTGCTAAGTCTACAGACAGGAATTTTATTTTGGGGCATAGGTTAATGTATTGATACTGAATTAGCCATTTTTGCTTTTGTATATTCTCTGTATTCTTTATATGTGTATTTGTAGCTCTGTAGCCTGTTATTGTATTTCTAGCTAGCCTTTTATCTACTCTGTTAGGCAGAAAGACAAAATAAATTCCCCAGCGGCTCCAAGCCCCAGGGGTCCAAGGTTAGGTTCTCTGAAAACTGAGGTCAAAATGACTTCTCCAGACACGTTTTCATTAACAAAGTTTAGTTCTTATCTAAAAGGAGGGTATTCAGAAAAGGTTAAAACCAGGGGGGAATTACGTCATCACTTATGTCTCTAATTGGGAATTCCTGTCAGTTATGCTGATTTGGTAAATATATAAAAATTGTATCTGTTTTATGTTACATGTGCATCTTCAGCACTTTTCATCCAGCATGTTGTGCACCATAAAGATCCTTGTCAAGGTAGCCCATTTTTATCACCTGTGTCTGGCTCATGATTTTAGGGCCAGTGAAAAGGTTAACTATCAGGCAGCAGGTAAAACTTCTGAACATTCTAAGATGAGTTGTTCTGTTATTCCATAATTCTCTCTGACCTTTCTTCCCATCATGTGAGTAATACAAATTAGGGAGTATACTGAGTGTGATAGATTGCTGGCAGAGCAGCAAGGTGTCTCCTGTGTCCTGGTGCCTGAAGGTGTAACCAGCCACTGGCCATCTGTATTCCATCACCTTCATATGTTCAAGTAATTTCTTCAGACTGATAGCAGAAGTTTGGTTTTATTTATATATATATATTTTTAGGAAGTGCTACTTTTAAAGAAAGTAAAAGTGTAATTATAGTGTTGTGTAGAACAGGAACTGGGTGCAATGTGCTTTCAGAATGCTGTATCCTGAAGGCTAAGAATAGTTAGAATAGATCAGAAAGCATGATTTTTCTTTACACCTTCCTGACATCTTTGTTTTCATCCTTTAGCTTTTTGAGAGTACCATATGTATTGTGATAAACCAGAAGACAAGAAACTTGACAAACAGTAAAAACTAAAAGTTAATTTTTCAGCTGAAGTTACAGTGTTTGTTGGCATTTCGAGTTTTGGTGTTCAAACTGTGTTGGTTGAGGGTATGGTGGCTTTAGGACTGTTATCAAAATAAACATTCTAGAAGACTTAATCTGGAGAACAAAGCAGTGCCCACTTTAACATATGCCATGATATTATATTAGGTAAACTCTTGGTTTTGATAGTTCTTGCGTGCTTGTCTAGTAACATCATAATTGTTCAAGTTTGCATGCTGGGCAGTGTATCTGGAATTTCCTTGTGATTTCTGCTCTGTATTGCAGACTGCATTAGTTAAATCAGTGTTCCATTATATCTGTCGCCTTCACAATCATACAGTCGAGAAGCAGAGATCTGAAACCTATGTCAAGGAATTTGCTTGCATTGTTGCACAGCTGCAGGTGTTGAAAGGCCTTCTCTGGTGGGAAGGAGAAGAAAGAGCAATGTTTTCCACTTTCTCCTGTTGTAAATGCTCCTGGATCCAAGAGACTTCAGTGCTGCTTATTGTGACCCTTCCTTTAAGTGCAATACCCTTGTCAATCTGTAATCTGTGTTTTGGGTGGCATAAGTGTCTACTGAGTCCCTTCTTACCAAAACAAAAAACCAAAAGTTTTCTCTCTTGATCTTTGCTAATGATAGTAGAAAATCGTGGTTTGCTGTGCTTTCTTCTCTTCATGTCACTCAGTGGCTCAGTACTTCTGTGATGTAAGCTGGCATGATCAATTTCTGCCCAGGTTTTAGATATTCTGTTATTCTTCATAAAGGATCAGTTCCTTTGGGTTCATTGAATTGGTGTGAGAGATCTGAGAAGCAGCAGAGTGGCTACTGACTTGAAGGATTGTTTGCTGAAAAGAGAGGTGGTCAGTTTGAGACTGGCCTTGGGATTTTTTTGTTTGTTTTAAATATCAGTATCCTTGTGTTTTTTTCATTTGTGCAAGTGCATACACAAACATGAAAAAAACCTCCAAACCATGTTTGAACCAACCCCTTATTTTTAGTTATTAAGACCCGATGGCTGGTGCCTTTCTCCTCTTTTGGATTCTGATTCTTGATAATTTGTCAAGACTTTTCCTCAGTTAAGATACCAGTAAGTAGCTGGGTAGCAGTAAAGAAATTGGTCTTAAACACATAAATTTAGGAATTTTGTTTTAATATTTTATTTTTGAAAACGGAATTGGAGTTTTAGATGTGCTCACTTATTGATTGCATAAATCTCCTTTCCTTAGGAAGTGAGGTAAATACATTTTGCACTTTAATGTTAATTGGTTTGACTCCACTGAGGTGATTTGGCTATGCAAACATGTCTGGGCTGGCTACCTTTGCAATTCATGTTGCTCTTTTGTTTGCAAAGCCTGCTTTGTTTCTGATCTATATCAAGTTTCTTGCAGCTTTCTTTGATTACAGTTACTGGCCTTTTATGATATTTTCTCTCTGTATTTTTTTGTTCAAGCAGAAATTAAAAAGGCTTAGCTGTCTAAAGGTGAAGTTGCCTTGTAGTTTGTAGTAAAAGCTTCTAGAGATGGTCTGAAGTCTAGACAACATTCAAACCATAGAAGACCTAACTTTCCTCACTGAGTTTTGGCAAGTTAATTCAGGTATTTTTGTTCCCCCCCCCTTCTGAATTTAACTTTCAAGTGCATAAATAAAAGACATTTTTCAGATGTTTATATTTTGCATACCTTAAAACATTTAAATGTATTTAATCTGACTTTTTAACTAGGGTTTTATGGATTCATAATATTGATAGTGTTTCTTCTTTATTCAGGGTATTAGTGTCTGGGATCAATCTCAAGCAAGACTTTTAATTCCTCACGGAAGCTGTGTATTTCTGAGCAGGCAAAGCTGTACTTTGCTGTACCTTCATGGTCAGTGGCTCCTAGGCTTTTGTTTTTGGAAGAAGACATAAAATGGAAATGCTTACAATACAAGCAAAAGCTCTGGTCAGTCAAGTTTTTTTAGTGACCCACAACCTTTGGCCATCTTTCAACTGAAGTTAAATGCCCATACTGTCAACTTACTATATTAAGTTGTTAAGGAGGTATATAAACTCTGTTAAAATTTGTTTTGGGGAAAAAATAATCAAAGCTCCTCCCTTTCCCCTCCCCCTCCACCCCCTCAGCTACTGAAGATAATTTTTCATGGTTCTTGCTATTTAATATAATGCTGTCTCAATGACCTCCAAGACTGTAAAAACAAAATAGTAATTGGAGATAGATGATGGGCATAAAAAAGTACACTACTTCTAAAACAAAAAAAGATCCAAATACACATTTAAGCCTCTGTTTCTGCTGCATGTTTTTTGAGTCCCCAAAAAGGTATATGTTTTTGTCATGTATTCTTCTTGCTACTTATACTTTCCTGTTTCTGAGACAAAATAAGAGGAAAATTGGAAAATGAATATTTTCTACCAATGTAATAAAGAAAGTCATGATGAATGACAGAGACTGTAAGGGGGAAGTGACAGAAGCATGTTACTGAGAGCCGTGGGATTATCCCTGTATCTTTTTCATTATTTCTACAGTTACTGTCAGCAAGGTCTCATAGACTGCCTTACAATTTTTTACAACTTGTAAAAAAAGTGTGTGAGGAAAGTTTTTCCTTCCTTCATTATTTCTAAAGAATATTGACCTCTATCAGCATTGGCTCAGGAGTTCACTGACACTAAAGAAAGATAGCAAGCTGTAAGTGACGGGGCAACAAGAAACCTTCAGTATCCTTTCAAAGATTATAAATCAAAAAATAAAGATACATACATCCAGGTATTTCCAGAACTGTATACCCAGTATTCCATAGATTTATATACTGAATAGATCAGTTGATTTATTTACTGTGTAATCACAAAGGCTCTCAGTTAATGAAATACTCCACTACAGAAGTGTGGCTATACCACCTGCTGAGCAATTTGAGACCAGCGAGTTTGAGGCATGATGGGTGATGAAGCTCTGGAGGAGAAAGTGTGTAGATTTAGGAAAGTTATGCATTTTTATCTGCAAGTATTTAATTGAAAAAAGGATTGGAAGAATGCCAAAGACATTTATGAGCTCCCTGGGTCTTTGAAAGACAAATGATCAACTTCCAGTAGATGAGCAATTTTCCCTATTGTAGTTCTTGCCTAGTTAATGCTTTGCTATGTCGAAGTTAAGAAGTTAAACCTGCCTTGACGAATAGTAAATCGTCTGAGACAGGGTCTTCTGAAGACTGTGTTGCCTAAACTGAATACAGGATGAGTTTTTAGTGACAAAATGAATGATTTGTTAAAACTGTCTAGTGACCGGTTATTATCTCAGCTGATGGGGGTCTGCAAAGAATTACTGGATGATTTTAGGGCATGTAGTGACTGGCATAATGATGAAGCAGGTGCTGGTTTCTGGCAGGCATTTTGAGCAAGTTTTGGATTTTGAATTTTTAGTTTTATTGATCTTAGTGTAACACAGTTCAGCAGTAAAGTTGGCAATAAAGAAGAGAAGCTGTTGTCTGATGTTAAATGTCACAGTCAAAACCCTGTTGAATCCGGTGCCCTTGTTTTCTGTAATGAAGGCATTCAAGTGGCTGTCAGAGTGTATGACAACCATCTCATGTCAGCTCTAATACTCCTGATCCATATCAACTACCCAATTCAGCTTGCTGAAGCCGTAGAAAACTTGCCTAGGTCAAGGAAAAAGAATATCTCTTGGTTATATTGTCCTGAACTGTATTTCTCCCAGAGTCAGACAAGTGTCAAAGTTGTTCAGGAGAGAAGGAGCTTTGACCGTGGGTTGCTTCACTGAGCACTAGGTTGTCATCAGATTGAATCCACAGTCTCATGAAAATTAATGAAAATTAATCCCAAACTACTACTTCTCACCAATTAATTAAAATAATTGTATCATGTTTTTCTCAACTTTGTCTTTCTCACTCACTTTTAATAGCTGCTGTTGTGAACAGATATGTTTTGACAGTAGTTTTGTGGGTTTGTGTATAAAAATCAGCTGTGGTAAATCCAGGATAGGAGCCAAAGTGAGGGGAAAATTATTCTACATAAATTAAAAAAAAATGAATTTACCAACACTTCTTCAGTGAGGACTGTTCTGATCTATGAACAGCTTTTTAATAAAAGTAACTACCATCAGTGCAGTAATAAGGATGGAACACTTAGACTAGCTATTAGCTTGGAAAATTGAGATCTGAAGTTACGCCTGATTTAAAACCTCTCATTTTTACCTAGTGATAATTTGTAGTTGTGACTCCATAATTAGGAATCCGAACAAGAAACTGCTTAAAATTCTAGGACTTATTTTCCATTTTGCCTCAAATGTAGTGATTATATGTTCCAAGACACTGATACAATTAGATACAAATAAATGACTTTGAGTCATTAAATTTTATTAAAAATGAATGTTTTCCTCTATCAAGTTTTCCGTTCTTATGAAAGTGGTGGGATGAGGTTTTTTGTAATGGTATGTTCAAGTTCTCGTGTATAATTTGATTAGTTTTGAAGTGCTTCCATTTTAGTGAGGGAAAGGGAAATCATTGTCCTGATTTAAAAAAACAAACAAAACCCTTAAAACCAACCAAACAACTTTCTAGTTAGTTTACCATGAACTTGGTAGAGCTTTGTAATCACTCACTTGAAATCAGAGCTTTAGGACTCCACACTATCCAGAGCAGAATTTGCTATATAATTATGTGGGAAGCTCAGAAGTAACAAGTTGGAGTAGCTGAGAGAGGTAGGTTACCTTTGCATATCAGGAAAACTTTCTTGTTTGGTTTTTTCCCCCCAGACTTGAGTATTTGAGTAAGATGCTTCTCCTCACCCCATAAATTTACCTTCAGGGGAGAACTAGGAGTGGGCTTAGGCTAAACAAATTTTCCAAACCATGATTTTGGTAGTTTTTTGGTTGTATATTCTGGGTTTTTTTTGAGTTGGTTTTTTTTTTCCATAGGCTAAACTCAGTTTTATGTTAAAAATTGACTGCAGTTTTTGTTAAAACATGTAATTGAATGGTGATACCATGCAACTATGGTAAAAGCATCATAGATGAATATATTGGATCTTGAGGCAAGAGTATCCAAATGTGAACAATGTGCTTTTCAATGTTATGAGTTGAGCAGTTTGAGTGTGGGCTAAACTCTTGTATCCTGTTGGATTTAAAAGGTAGACAATGTTTACAGATTTCAGTTTACAGGCATACTTCAGCAATATTGTTTGAGTGTATGTGTAGTTTTCATATGAAGTAGTAGCCAATACTTAAGGCAAGAAGTATTTTCAATTAGTCAATACTTCAATACTGTCAAGAGGGTTAATTAAAAAGGAAAAATCAGAAAACTTTACATTATTTAAAATTTTGCATTTTAATTAGGGGATACATGATCACAGAGGTGCTACTCAAAACACTTAAATTTTTTTCCTGTCTTTTCCTGCTCCTCAGGCACCTGAGAAGCATAGGCTGTATCTTAGGCTCTAGTTTGACATGCATTTTAGATGGCATTTCTGCCTAGAAAAAAAAAATTACTTTTTCCCCCCAGGTCCTTGTATTTGTTGTTAAGCTTCATTGGAGCAAGCATCTCTGAAGTTTTATGGTAAACTGAATTAACAATACTGATTCATCTAAGAAACCATTTATTCTGTGTGATTTCTTTTGTTCTATTCTGGTCTGACTCAGATGTGGTCACAGATTACTTGGAAACAGTTGTGGAGGCAGCAGGTAGATTGAAGAGTATGGGAGGTGCTCTTGGGTGTATAACTGTGCCATATTAAATGCATGAGAAGCTGTGATCAGGAAGCCTTTCTCATACAGCATTTTGTCTTGCTGCTGAGTGAAAATGAAAGAAAAGCGATAAAATGAAAAGAATCTTTCCTGTGCTTTGTTTACGTCAGAAATGCATTTCTTCTCTGATTGTTTTAGAAAAATGTGACTGTACAACCAGCTGCAGATTTTTATAAGCATGTTGGAGAAAGCTGAAGTGAAATACGATCTGGTAAAATGATGGGATGTAAAACCTCTGCATATGCCACGTGCTTAATCCTACTAAAGAGGAGTAATAAGGTCACCCTTCTCAGTGACAGCTTGCTCACAAGGGTTTAAGGCACTTTTCCTTTTCAGTGTACTTCACTGATTAATCTCAATTTCTTTAACATATTGTCTGTGCAACAAAGTCAGACTTACTAACTTAAACATTATATACCTTTAAAATTTCATTTCAAAACTACTTTTCTATTACAAGTCTTAGCGGCCTAGAGGTTTTTGTTTTTTGGTTTAGTGGTTTGGTGGGTTTTTTCACCCGGTTTAGTATGTATTTCAAGTAGTTTGAATTGCAAATTAGGAAATTTTGAAAATGGTAACTTCTTAAAATCATTAGCTGAAGAGAAGTGAGAGACTTCCTGATCAGGGTTGAGAAAGCAGTGCTGAGGAAGAAGAGGGAAATCGCCATTGAAAGTTAGGCATGTAATCTGCTTAAGTCATTCTGGAAGCCATCAATTATCTGCCTCTTTAGGCATCTTAATGCATCTGTGGATGCCTACTCAAATAAGCTGCTCATTAGCTGATGAAAGCAAATGATTAGTCAATGAAATTGAAAGTCAGTTGTATTTAAATATTTATTCAGAATAATTTAACCTTTTATTTATTATTATAAATGTAATATATATTTGCATTAAGTGAGTTGTAAATTCTTTCCAAATACGCTATAGCATGCAGGAGGAAAGTTGTTCTACATAATTCAGTAAAACAATTAATAAGATAAATAGAATGATTACTTGATTGTTAATGGCTGTGATGCTAGTCTCCTGATTAGTCAGATGTCTATGTTGTGAATCAGCCTAAATGATATCAATATGGATGTACTTGTTTCTAAGGAAAACTATAAAAACACAGTAAATTCCCAACTAATATGGAAGTTTTGTAATAACCTCAGATGTAAGCTTTCCAGTATAAATCTGGGATATTTACCAGTATACATCAAAATTAGGGATGTTAATGCCCCTGATTTAATTAGACTTGCTTTATTGACATGTTAATGGTGGAGTAATTTACTTAAAAATACTTAATTATTCCTTGTTGATTAAAAAAATTATTTCATATCTAAAGACTTTTAGTAAGGTTTGGTTGGGGGGGGATTGTTCTTTTGTTTTTTTTTAAATCTGAAATATCTCTGCTTTTCTGGATCTTTGATTGCATTTAAGTCTTTTTTTGTTTTCTTCTAGAAACTTGCTCCTTTCCTTTAATTCCCTCATAACTGGGTTGAGTTCTTTGTCACTTGCATGCTCCCAGTGCTTCTGATGCAGCCAGACTGACTGTGTGTTCATTACAGCTGCCCTTCACTTCTGGGCTGCTTCGTGGATGTCTTCAGAGAGTCTGGCTTTGACTGACTCTGGAGAAACGTGGTCTGACCTGCTGGAGTTGGTCATCTGCAGGCTACTGTGAGAATAAATGAGGGTGAGAAAGTACTCTTAATCCAGTACTCACCATTAAGTGAAGGAGTTGAAGTGTGTGCAGAGCTGCCCAGGCTGGAGGAAGGATGCAGTGGTAACTGTGAGAGATTGTATGTGAATTTGAGTTTTGTTTCGCACATTTGGAGCGGTGGAGATGTGTTCTGCTGCTTGTCTCATTCTCCTGTCATTTCCAGGTCGTTCCTTGCCAGTCACCAGGAATGTACCTGCCAGGCTGTTCCTGTTTTCTTTTGGTAGGTCTTAATATATCCAGAGGAGAAGCTGGGCCCAGCAGCAGCAGAAAGGGGAGGTGGTGCAGGCTCTGCCAGTGCAGCTGCCAGTCAGCCTCCCAGAATTTGGCTGCGTTTTTTTCTGAAAATCGAGAACTATTGAATTAAGAGAACACCTCAGAGTTTTTGCTCATAGTTGCTTCATGTTGGCTGCTTAATGTTGCTGCAATCAAGCTACTATACTTAGGGTAGTTAGATGATATCAGGCATAATAATTGGTGGTTTGGCAGTGTTGATGCAAACTACAGCTAACGTGGTAAGAACAGGACAGAATTCTTTCTTATGCTTTGTATTTTCTGTTTTTTGATAACCAGGGTTCGTGGAGCTGGTAATCCTGGATAAAGCAAAATCTGTTGTTTTTAAGAGTCTCTACTCAGACTTGTATGTTTGTGTTCTGCTCTGAAAATGCAGTTCACAACTGACTGAATTACAGGACTGTCTTATTAATATTACAGAAGAAAGGAAGTCTCATCAGCTGATGGCTGTGAACTAGGGTCATGTACATATGTGTATCTTTTTTAATGCAATATTGTGTCAGTAATACAAACAGGGTCTGGAATTGAAACAAATATAGGAATATATTAATTCTGAGTTGTGTTTAGCAGAAGAGTTAATTGACAGGTTTAGTACTGTATCAGTTTAGTTACACTGCTTCCAGAACCCAACATTGTGTCAGAAACCCTCAGTTGCACCATTTACAGGGATTTAACTCCTTTAAAACATTATTTATTTCTCAGGCCTGAGTAGTTTCAGGTAACAATAAAAAAATGAAATTGTTTGACAATAATTTCATTTCTTTCCTACCAACTTGCCAATGTACTCGTTAAATGAGTGTTCAGTAAATGCTGTATCCAGTAAACCACAACTGCTTTAATGTCTGGAGCAGTCCTGTCATTTGCATATTTGGGAATGCCTCTGCATATATGCATTAATAGTCCTCACTCCATGCTGAAGAATGAAAGGTAAAATGTTATCTCCCCCCTTTTTTTTAATGATGGTTTTAGCAAAACAGCTTATTTCAGTTTTTGATGTTTTTGTTACCATTCAACAAGAAGGAACAAGTTGGATTTTTTTTTTTAACCCACATAGTTAAGAGTATCCATCACTGTGTATGTTCTGAGCAGATATAATATGGAAAATTGGACTAAGGCTGCGCTGGACTGTAATCTACACTTGGCATTAGGGAAAGATATCTATTAATACACATTCAGAGAACTCTCTCAAGGATAGCTGTTCTATCTCAGTTTATTCTTTTTCATCTTGCATTTGTTCTGCTACTGTGGGAGATTGATGGATGAATCAGGAATGGGTCTATTTTCTGATTTGGATCTCTGCACTACAAGGTTTAGTGGTGCTTAGTTGCAAGAGTATTGGAACTAAGGGACCTTTGTGAACTGGTTAAACCACCTCCTCTGTTAGCAGTGGAGTATATTTGACCTTGTTCCAGCTTTCATGGTTGATCATAATATGAAAAGCTTTCAAAGAAGGGAAGAAAATATAAAGCTTCTCAGTCAATATTTAGACACCTATGACCCCACATGTTGGGGGAAAAGAAACTGTATGCATTGCATTTTCTGGATCTTGAATATTTTTATTTTTCAAATTCAGTTGTGATTCCCTATTTACTCCTAAGCCTAAGAATTCCATTTAAGGCATCTATTAAAAAAGAAGCTTTAATGGAAGATAAAAACCTTTAAAGTTACTTAGCACAAGAGGAAGTCCTCAAATTTGTGCAAACTGTTCCAGTTTTTCCTACCAATAGTTCAGGACTGACAGTACACAGAACAAACATGTCTCATCTTGTAGTTATTTTTTACCACTTTACTTTAGATAAGAACTTCAGCTCTTCTGTCACTACCTTTTAGCCAAGTAAATTGTTCAATATTTTTCATTCAGTTTCAGTATTGTCTGTTGTTCTGGAATGTCAACAATGCTACAGATAACCTGTGATATGAAAATGCTGTATGAGGCTTGAAGCATTATACTGGTAAAATGTAATATTTACTGCTTCTCACCACTTTTGAACACCAGACAGTGTGCAAATGTTGGCTTTATTGGACAATATTGAAAAATAAAGATTACATTAAAAAAAAAAAAGTTGTTAATTGATATTAGCTGCTGAAGTCTTATATTAGTTTAACTGTAAAGAATGTAAAGGAGTGTTATATTCTAGTCTAAGTGCATGTATTTACATAGAGGGAAATAACTATATCTTCTCCACTTTGGAATTAAATCAGATCATTTTACAATGATGCACATTATTTCTCCTCATCATCTTGTGTGAGAGCCCTTGCAACACTGTTGGTTTGCCACAGAGTATTTTCATAGAATTACAGAATTCCATATGATTTAAGGAAAAGACCCCTAAAATCCAGCTATCCAGTAAGACTGCCCAGTCCACACAAAACCATGTCCCTAAGTGTCACATCTACACATCTTGTTAAACACCTCCAGGAGTGTTGACTCAACCTGGGCAGCATCTTCACTTTTACATATTGTTACATGTTCCAAAAGAAAAATGAAGACAAACCCAACAACCAAGCAAACAAAAAACCAAACCAAGAAAGAACAACTCAGTGGGCCTGTGGAAATGTATTGGAAGTTATTCACATATTTTCCTTCAATAAAACAAAATAATCAAGTATGTTTTTTGTTTAATGCAGGTTTGTTTTTTTTTTTTCTGGTGAACTCTGGCATCTTAGGAGCTTCGAATGTCTTCTGAATTTGAGAGGAAAAAAATTTCTTTGTACTACATATTTTTATGAATTTAATACTGACTTCATTACATAAAAGAAAAGTCCAGTAGTGTGCCCACAGGTTCGTTGCAGGGAAGTGCCATGTGAAGACAAGTAGCAAGCAGTGTAATGGGTGAGAAATCTTTCTTTTTAGGATGACATTAGAAACAACAAAGCATAAAATGTGGAGTAAATAATGTGCTAACCAACATATAATATACCTGTTAAGGTTGCAGTAGGAAGAGTTGATTTGATTCACTATAAATGATGAATACTTTTTGTTTATTTTATTTTGTTGGGAGTTTTTTTGGAGCTAAGGCTAGAATTTGAACACTGGTTCTTGGGTGGTACATAAATTGATATGGCCAACTGCAGTAGATTTGAACTCTCATTTTAGAATTGTTAGAAGTTTTAGAGCTTGATTTGCATTCCAAATGTCTGACCTTGCATCCTACAATTACTGACTTCAGAGAAACTCTTTTGCAGTGTAGGGAACGTAATAATTTTGGATGTTGTGGCACAGTGATAACAGTGAATACCCATGTTTTGAGGAGCTTGACTTTCAGCCACATGCAGAGAAAGGGTTTATGTTTATGCAAATAATGGGATTGAAGCTCCACATGGGGTTATATTCAGGGGGCAGCTGCTGCTTTTACTTATCCAAAGCAAAAATAATTAATGCTTTGGAACTGTATTGCCTCACAGCTTGCCCCCAAATTGGGAAAGAGAGAAATCCTGGCTCTAATGTCTGCTTAATTGCCTTCCTGTAGAAATACATAAGTGCCTGAAAAGCTTGAACATAACCTTTAAATTAACTAAATCATCACAAGTAAATAATTTGTTACCCAAGTAAATGACCAAGTGATAAATAAATTCACAGATAGGTCAGTTATCCCTACTTGTGATACTGATATTACAGTTACCTATGCAGCAAAAAACTCTCAAATATGTAACATAATTGAATTCTAATTGCTGTTAAAACTGATGTGTTTCAGAGTGTTTGTATAGCTCAGATGGTTTTGTTTTTTTTTTTTAATTTGGAGAGGTGCATGTCCCGAGTGTAATTTTTTTTTCCTGGCTTCCATGAAATATTCGGTCCTTGGATGTATTTTGCTTTCATATTAATCTGATGTAACTTTATTGTTTGTACCATAACACACCAAACAAAAATAGTTGAAGTATGAAGTCGCTGAAATAACAAATGGAGAAGGATAAGTCCTGTTCTCTAAGCACCCCTTCCCCCCTGCTGTCGGCATCTGTGACCAGCTGTGATTATAGAGACAGGATGCCAGCCCGGATATACTTTTTCTTCCCAATCATAATGGCAGTTTTTACCTTACCCCTAAAGATCACGCAGGAATTTTGTTCATGCTGGAATTCAGTTATATTTGTGTAAGGATTATTCACTTCATCATAGCTCGTGTGATTTTAAGAGTCCAGTTGCATAGAGCTTACTGCAAAATACATTCATTTTCAAGTTGTTAACAGTTTGAATAATGGTTTAATTGCTGATGGGACTAGTTATTTAATTTCAGATTGTTGAAGATGTTGAAGAGCAAGAAGTTTGATAGCCTTTCAGATTCAGACTGTTGCTTGTGTGACAGCAGGTCTTGTACTGTAAATTTCAGTTATCCTTTTTCTGACCTTCCTTTTTGAATAGCAAGTTAGGGATCATATGAATGTGATCATTTCAAGGACTGAATTATAAACCCATGAAATAAAAATAAAACCTGTTGATGTATTCTGTATTCTCTGATATATTTGGATACTTGGTTTTTGCATTAGTAGTGTTCCTGTAGCAAATAGCCAAGATACTTGAAGATCTTGGCTGAGATTTGCAGAAGTAACTTGTGGTTGCTTGCAGATTTCTAGAGCGCTTGAGATTTGCAGAAGTGCCTGCTGTGTCACTTCTTGGATGCTTCTCTTGATGTCTTTATAGGAACTGTTTTTTTTTTTCCATGTTAGTGCTTTGAGTATTTATTGTGTTTGTGGTGTGTTTCAGTTAGACACTCCAAGTGTCTGATTATCTTAGAACTCTTGCCTTCTCCCTGTTGATAAAATATGTAAATGTCGAGCTCTTAAAAGANGGGGGCAGGTGCCGCTGGCCCGCGGGGCAGGATCGCCCAGGCTTTGTCTGCGTGGGCGCACCCGCGCCATTCAGATGCTAATGTGATATACGCGGCTGTTTTGTGCTAGACCTTGACTGCATCTGAGGAATGTGGCCTGTCTGGTTTTAGGTTGGCATTCAAAGGGCCTACTGTAATTCCTGCCTGCCAATCGATTGATTAAAGCCGCGGTCTTCTGGCTTCGGTGTGGTGAAGGAAGTGGTTGTGCTGGAGGAGAATTAGAATTACGGACTTTTTCAGCTCTCCAGATCTCACCTACTGGTCTCTGTGCTTTGTGTTTGCCATCTGCGATTAGGCAGTAAAGTAAATTTGCTCTGTTAAGCCACACATGTGGCATTAGCTTTACTGACAAGGCTTGAACCTTTCTTTCTGTTCATCTTTGTTTTATTCTGGGGTATCCAAATGCTGCATTGTTCCCTTCAGCTTTTCTTGCAAATATTTAGAGGGTGGAGTATATTTCTGTCTTTTTATTGTGGGTGTGACAGTTTTCTGTTGTTAGGTTATTTTCTGGTTCAATGGAACATATATTCTAGTTCATGTTTAGAGGCAGTGAATAAATGAATAAACTAGACATAACAGGAACATGCTATAATAAATCCAAGTTCTACTTACTACAGCTTAGAAGCAATTTGCTGTATTTTGTGCTGAGAATAAAAGATGTATTTCTGTATACTGCAAACACAAATTTAAAATGTAGCCCAGGGAATAAATTTCTTGTCAGTCTGTTTTGTACACGGATGCAGTATCCCATCAGATTTGCTGTGCTGCATTCCTTTTGTATTCTTGTAAAATAAATAACTGTTTACTTTGTTTTCAGGAAAAACATACATTCTTTCAGATCTCTCTTAAATGTGTTGAATAATAATTTCCTTCTGTATTCCCTTACTGTGTTAGGTGAAACATGCATTGAGCACAGGGGAGGAAAGCTGTAAGTGTAGTTGGCCTTAGCTGGCAATTACTTTAGCAGATAAAGCAAAACATGCAAATATCTCCTGAGCACTTAAGGCTGTTCTTTCAGACACTGACTGTCTGTATCCCTAGCCAAAAAGGGGGCATATGATAATTAGATTTTGAAGGACCATGTGCTCTTGCTACAGAGCTAAATATTAAAATGCAAGAAAGCAGACTACCACATGGCACCGTTGATTTTAATGGCAGTTCAGGGTAAAATGCTCTCTTTTTACGTTGCCTTTTAGGTTACCTAGGGTGAAACAAAATTACAGGCTTGGAGACTCTGGAAAAGCTCAGCATCAGCGTTTGAGGTAAAAATGAACATACTGAACTAATCTTGGGAGTGTCCTCTTTGTTAACTTTATGGAATTGATTGGAGGAGAAATTTTCATCAAGATTCATTTTGTGTTTAAGTTTTCAGTATTGATTTTAAAAAATTGGACTTCACAATCTCTCTTTTCAAGTCTGGCAAAACTCACACTTTGAGGTGTATATATTGTGCAAATTTTTTATTTTATAGCTTTAAGAACACTAGATATGCTTAAATATGGTATTTTTGCTTAAAGTTGTAGTTTTATATAATATGCGCAGTATAAATATATAATACTTCTATTTGACTAGTATATCTAGAAATTCACTGTCATGAATTAATGTCTTTCTGAATTTTACTTCTATGGTTAAATCACCATCTTAAGTGCACAAAAGACTTGTGTACTTTGAGAGAAATGGTTATTGTTTTTTCATGAGTTGGCTGTATTGCAGTTTGAAATTGAAATCGTTTAAAGAAGTTTGAATTCTGATTTTTTTTTAATGTCTAACTCGAAGTGAAAATACATATGCATGGAAAAAGCAGTACAATTACACAAGCCATAGTAAAATTATATCACTCTACTCCTGTATTCCTCACAAGAGCTAGTAATTAATGATAGTAACCTGGAAACAGGACTAGGGAAGTATGTGCACATTTAAACTTAATTGTCTTTTAAATCACTCTTACATATTTTAGTTTCTAATAGTAAACTAAAATAATTCATGTTCAGAGTTAACTTAAATAGTTTTCTGTCAGCAAGTTGTGGTGTAGGCTCAATACATATAAATGTTTATAAGTAACTGAATTGCCACAATTAATTTTGCTATCATAGTTTCCTTTTCAAATAATTTTTATAGTTCATGGGTTTTTGTTCTTGTTTTTTTTAAGAGTCAAGGCTTGCAAATTATGTGATTAATCTACAAGCTGATATCATGATGTCAAAATGCAGTTCGGGAAGCATAAACACAGAGACTGCGGAAATTAAAACGGTAAGACCGTGCTTTGTAGTATGGGAGAAGCAGGATTTGATGTATCACTGCACTGTGTTCTCCTATTTTATATTTAAAGCTGCTTCAGAACCATAGAGCAAAGTAACTTTCATGTGTGAGTTTATAGAAATTGGCTGAATTTCTTTGGAAAGAAAAATGAAAGTAACTACTTCGTTTTATTCATAGAAGTTTAGATGTTTATCATGAAACACTTGCCCTGATACTTGTTATGAAGCTGAATATAATTAGAAATCTATTAAGTTTTTTGAAAGAATGTATGTGTGTTTTTCTTGTGGATTTTATATTCAAATGTGATTGTGTTGGTGAAATATGATCAGTTTAAAAAAAAAATTGAGAAAGTTGACACAAGGGTTAGAATTAGAATTGAATTCATATGTTGTTCCAGATAGCAGATGCAAAGTAAATGGTGAGGAAAAGAAATGACAAGTAAATTAAGGTGTTAGTTTCAATAGTATGCTCCAGTTTGAACTATGAGTTCAGCAAAAATAGGGAAAGGAGCTGTCTGATTAAAACTACCTAGCAGAGAAGTGTGGTTTGATAACATAGGGAATTCAGAAATGTGTTCAGTTCCGCTGTTGCTCACATTGCCTTGCATCTTAGATCCATATACTTCATGCTTTATCTTTTGTCTCCTGTGTTAGGGAGGTGGAAGGAGTCTGCATAGCACCAGTTCTACACTGCTGATTAAGGAACTACATAGTTAGGATTGTTGCACAGGCCTTGTATAGATCATTTTAAAAAATGAAAGTTCGTTCCAGAATTTGACTGTATTCTTTACAGGAGAAGCGTCCCCTTTCTGAATGTTTATTCTGAATGCATCATGCACTGGTATCACTAGAGATGTGCTACAAAACTGATTTTTGTTTTCACATTGTGTTGCTTTACTTGTAAATGCCTTACAGCCTGTGTGTGTTATGCTGATAAATAGTGGCATAATCCTTTTGCATTCGACTGTTGCAGTGTGCAGCAGCACAACTCCTGTGTGAACGGTGTCTTGCTGGCTCTGTTGGTTGAGCCGGACTGATTGCAACACAAAGTGTTTATTAGGCTTTTGCCCCAAGTCCAGGTTTGGTCATACTGAACACTACATGAAGGACTTCAGGGGTTTTCTGAGTCTGCTAAGTGTCATGTTGCACTCCATTTCTCTCCTTCAAACAGACGTTTAGGAGGAGTCTGCCAGGAATTTCACCTGCTAACTGTTGTACTGCTCTAGAAGTCCTTCAGAATCAGCTCATCCAAATGTAGAGCCTCAATTTAACTTTTGTTTTAGTAAGCTCTTTAATGAAATTTTTCCTGAACAACAGAAAGCAGTCGTTGTTGTGCTGGTATACCTTGATAGGCTATTAAAGACCAATGTTAGACTGGTCCTGTATCAGAAAAAACCAGAAAAAATAAAACTCTTGTAGTTCAAAATGAACATTCACAAAGAATATTGATGATTGTGCCAGGGAAACCAGGGAAGATAGTCCTTATAGGAATGCTTATATTTGAGCTTTTTAAGCATCTACGTGTTCCCTGCTTGAAAAGGGACACATCTGAAATACATTCTTTTTTTTTATTTAAGAATATTGTAAAACCAAATGTAAAAATTGCTGTTAAGCAATGTGTGGGATAAAGATCTTTGAAGGATAAGACAGAAATAATGTCTTGTAAGATGTGTTCTGTGTTAAAGAGAGCATAATATAAAATATTTCTGATTCATCTTACTAAATAATATTGAGTTGTTTGATATTTGAGTTTTTGACTTGACTTTTTTTTGCAGATAAAACTGGGGTTGTTTGGTTTGGGATTTTTAAGTTCTCTTAAGAGAACTAAAGTTGCGGGAGTAATATTAACAAAAAAGACTTCTTTTCTGGAAGAAGTAGTGTGTTCTTCTGGATTGTCACTGAAAAAGTCAAATCCTTTTCAAATGTACACTTTTTTAAAAAGAAAGTTTAGTAACCAGACAACGTAGAATATTGTAAGTTCACCTTCACTGGGGCAAAACCAATTCTTAGCTCTGAATGCTTGCAGTGTAAGTTGGTATGGAACATTCTCAGTGACATTTTACATTTTGTATATTAACATTTACATTAATTTTCTACTCTGCATTTCATATTTTAATATTTTATATTTTTCTTTTTATTTGGTCCTCCTTTACCCAAGTAAGAATTTTCTGTGTTAGATCATTCAGCAAATTTTTTCATGTAGCACTTGAACATAGAACTTGCTATAAAGAAACTGCATTAACACTCTTTAAGTGTTCATGTAAGAGAATATTCAAGCAGCAAGGTTCTATTCATATTTTATTATAAATAGTGGTTTATTTCCTTTAGAGTAAGTGGATTATTTTTACCTCTTGAGGCTAACTTGTTTTGGCTGATGCTGAGAGTGTTTTTAGAGGATAAATTAGACCTTCCTGGACAAAGATAAAATCCTAAAGCATTGGAAATCATGTTTGTATCACAAGGATTATATTAAGTACAAATCAGTATAGAAAGCAAATTAAATACCTTGCAAATGGCATTAAGAAATTCTTGTTGTTAATAGGAGATAGAGTTTTGCATTAACTTGTGAATATAGCACAAACTATGCTCACAAATGCTCAAAACCCCTTGACAGTTGCATCCCCAGGACACTGGTCTCTTCTCCATGTACCTCTGTGCCATTCCATAAATGTTTTTTGAACAGTCCTCAAGCAGGACTGGATCCAACAATGTCTCATTCCAGGTGAAGCCTCTGGTTGGTTTGGCTTGTATTCCTTGGTGCAGTAAACCTTGAATTTTTTGTGCACCAGGGGATGGCTTCAGATTGGATATAGTCATGTGACTGAAAAAACCTACACCACAATTCCATATTTATTGCTGACTGGAGAAAATTGATATTGCCTGTTGTTGACTTCATTTCCAACATTGTATATTCTTCTACAAAACAATTTTTTAAATGATGGAATAGGGAGTTAAATTTAGCTCTACAGTTCACTCTGTTCACAGTTTCTTGTTCTATCAGTTTTCAAAATAATGCAGTGGACAAAGATGGAACATCTCAGCAAGTATCTTTATTACTCAACACTGGATGAGCAGGACTAGTTTGGGGGTTTTTTTTACTTCACTCTTAGCTAGTTTCAGTTAGCTCATGTTCAGTTTTCTGTCCACAGATTCCAAACATATGTGCTTACATCTCAAATGTTTTCAATTTAAAATGTGTTCTTCAAGTAGATGTGTTCTTTCCCTTTTTATTTCTAGATGATCCTGTACTGCTTTTCTTTTATTGAAGAACTTGATATTTTTCCTTGCTATTGAAATAGAGACTCTAGAATGATACAATTACTGCATTATTCTGGCTTACTCCCATAATAATGTTGACATTGATCTTGTCAGATCTTATATACTTCCAACAGAAATCATAGAAATGAAGGCCAGGACTAGGAAACCTTAGTATAGCAGAAAGAAACATGGATTTGGGAGGATAACTTTTTCTTTTTACCTGACTTAGCTTAAATTGCCTTCTGCTATATGTTCTTTCAGATGTGTTGTGTCTCATGCAAGCTTAGCCCAGGTATGGTTGCAGTGACACACAAAGCTGTTTTGGTTGTGTGTACTTTCCAAGTTACAAATGTGCATATACTTCTTCCTTTGCACTTCAAAGGGGTTTCTTTGAGAATGCTTTTTGGTCTCAGTGACATGATTGTATTTAAGAGCATGTCTTTCACAAAGATACACAGAAACCAAAGCTGCAGTTTGGAGTATGTGTTGTTTCACAGCTTTTCCAGATCAAGCTGGAGCCATATGTAAGCATAAATCCTCTTGCTTCTTACAGCAGGGTAGCTAAACTGGTATCACTGTTATTAGGTGCATGGCAGAAGAAGTGAATTATTTGTAATACTGGATCCTGTACTGTTTTTGAATAGGGTATGTACCCAGTTTAAAGAGGGGAGTATTCAAACTTCCTTAGATTTCATGTAGTATGTTTCTGTATACTTCAGTATTGTTCTATAGCATCAGGCCATAATCACTTTCCCAGGCTAAAGGATTTTTTTTAGTGTTTGTTTGTTTGTTTGTTTGTTTTAACCTTGATCATTCCTGATGAATAGCAGATGTTTTTAGCGCACACACACACACACACCCCCCCAGCCACACCCTGGTGAGGAGGAATTCATAGCCTCAGGAGGAAAGTGTTCTCCAGTGCATAATTGTCATGAAGTTCTGAATGCTTTCTTTGTTTATGGATTACAGTGTCTTTATGGGAATTGGTGGTTATCCTGATAAGGATCCTGTTCTCTATTAGCCTTACCAGAGTCATCAGCAATTACCTATAATGCTTCTGCCAGTTCTTAAAAAGATAATCTTATCGTAATCTGGTGGTTTGAAAATACTGAAGTTGTTGTGTAGTTTCTGTTCTTTTCCTAACTATTAGAATAAAATTCCTGTTTGCATGTATTTAAAGCTTTGATTGGTCAAAGGCCTTTTTGGTTGGAAAGAAAAATGGAAAGTCTGACATTTGTGCCTGTGCTGTAAAATTCAGTGTTTTTCTTTCCTGAGGTAAAACTAAGACAGCTTTACTTTTTAAAGTTTAAATTTAAAATGAGGTTCTGTCAGACCATAAATGGAACTTCATATTAAAATATATTTGTGTAAGTCATAATGCCTAGAATGAGCATTGTCCTGTAGAGTACAGCTCCTTTTGAATTTCTGGGGTTCTTTGATAAACACACATTTTCAAGTGGAGAAGTGCCTGTAAATTTAAAATTAACATTTTCTGCTGAAAATAGTATGAGAAGAAACACTTCTGTAAGTAAAATAAAATAATGTCCTTTTCTTAATATAAATTTTCTCTTCTTAATTGAGATTGCAAGTATATCTAACACTGTTTCATTTTCTTCTCATAGTAGGCTGTGCTGGAACAAAAATGCAATGAAAGAAACACTGGATGAATGAATGAAAAGCCCTGCTTTGCAATCCCTCAGCATGGCGGGACTGCAGCTCATGACCCCTGCTTCCTCCCCAATGGGTCCATTTTTTGGACTGCCATGGCAACAAGAAGCAATTCATGATAACATTTACACGCCAAGAAAATATCAGGTACTAGTGACAGTACTCATACAGTAACAGCAAAGAAAAGTACAATTAAATCCATTGGATTTAAATGGAAAAAGAGCCAAGAGCAGGTGGAGAATGTGCTGTGATGCACACTGTCAGGACATGTCTCTCTCAGCTCTACCTGTTGGGAGCTAATTCTTTAGTTTGGCATTGTTTTACATGTGTTACATCCTCCACTCCCTCTTCTCAGTTTGCTGTAGTGAGCAGAACAGCTTTTAAGCTGAGTGTTCTCCTGCCACTCTGCAGAATGCTGCTGGGGACAAATAAACTGTGCCTCTCATTTGTATGCATACATCATGTCTCCTTCCACCTCTCACTTTGTCTTCACATTGTATACTTATTTTGATTTTTGGTTCACAGACTGGTCAAAGCAGCCCTCTGAAGTCAGAAACCCCATCATGGTACTCTGATTTTTCACTTTAGGGAAAACTGAGTTCTAGAATACCAGTTCTCTTTGCATTGCAGAGATTCCCAGAAGCATTTTGTTGTGTTACTGAGAGACTTGCATCACCTTGAGTTGGTCTACTTGCTTATTTGGCTGAATTGATGTGTGCAATTAGATAAAAAAGCTGTAACTTCTTTCTTTACACAATGTATATAGCAACAGAATCATCTATTAAAAAGATACATTTAGAAAGCTACCTGAGAGCAAATGGTGGCACTGAAGGATTTTAAATTTAAAAGCCAGACTATATATAGTGTGTTAATATTTTTGAAAGATTGTGTGGATACATTGTTATGAAAGAGATGTGTTAATTATATGGCACTGAAGAGATCTGAAGTGATGCTATTGACTTGTCTGTAGTTTCTTTTTCAGTTTTGTTGTTTTTTTGTCAGTTTTTTCACTGCATTGCTGGAAGTAAGGACACTATTATTTTTTTAAACCTAGGTTGAACTGCTTGAAGCAGCTTTGGATCATAATACAATAGTCTGCTTAAACACTGGCTCAGGGAAGACTTTTATTGCAGTACTACTCACTAAAGAGCTGTCCTATCAGATCAGGGGAGATTTCAACAAAAATGGAAAAAGAACTGTGTTCTTGGTCAACTCGGGTAAGAGGAAATGTTCTTAAACACACTGCTAATATTTCCATGGAATTTTCTGTAACAGAAGTTGCGTGACAGCAAAGTTAGGAGAAACTTTTGCATAAAATCTTCAACAGCAAGGATGTGATTCCTTTTATTTTTTGTTTCATCATCTGTCTAATATAACCTGTTTATGTATATATATAACACATGTTCTGTTTTCAAGTTTAAAGTTAAGACATTGAATCTAAAGTGCAATTTAGTTACCAATCTGTTTCCTTGATGTGGTTTTGCATCAAGGCAGTTGCCATGTACACCTGGTTTAACATTAGTCTAAGTTAAAGATCACATTATAAAATGTGGTGCTAGGTCATATGGCACACATCTTAAAAATTAAAGAATGAGAAGACCTTTATGTCATGAATTTTTTTCTTTTTTCTTAAGCAAATCAAGTTGCTCAACAAGTGTCAGCTGTCAGGACACATTCAGACCTTAAAGTGGGAGAGTATTCAAGTTTAGAGATAACTGAATCATGGACAAAAGAGAAGTGGAGTCAGGAATTCTCTAAGCATCAGGTAATGTATTAAGTAAAAAACTAAAACCAAAGCATACAGATAGCTAGGTTGGATCAGAAGTGATTTCTTCCAGTTATACATTTGGTCTTTTTAAAAAAGAAATCCAGCATATTGGTAGTATTTGTATGTTAATTTTGAAGCAAATATATGTAGGCTTTTTCAGGTTGTTTTTAAAAAGCCATCCTCTAAGTCCTTTATTTTCAGTCTCCCTGACTCGTTGTTCATAATGTCGGTAGCAGAAGAAATTTTGAGTGTGCATAGCGTATTTTAAATGCTATTAAAATTCTATTAAATGTTAGGGTTTGGGGTTTTTCTTTCCAGTGATTAGTAACAGTCTATGGAATATGTCTGAGGAACTCTGACAGGAGAAGGTGTTACTATAATTAGGGAAGTTCAAAGTGAGTATAAAAATAGTACATAATTTTATCAACAAACCAATTTTTATGTGTTAGTGTATAAGAAATAAGTTTTTCTTGAAAAAGAATTCTGATGACATCCTGCTCACATTATAGCTGCAAATAGTTAAGAGCTTATGAAGAACTACCTTTCTTGCCAGAGACCTGATGATGGGACACATAAGGACACTAACTTAGCTTATTAGGATTTAATGATACTTGTTCGGCGTAGTCTGATTGGTGTTGAGATTGTCTGTTGTATTCATTTCTGAACTAAGCATGTGACTGGAGAGACACAGACATATATCTATATCTATATATATATCTATATATACACATACACACCCCCATTCAGGCAGGTGGCTTTCTCCAGTAGAGAATGTTTTATTCTCTTCTGTCCTTACCTGGTGTAGGTAGATGAACAGGGGTTGATATTTGCCAATGCGGTCTCACAAGACCTGCAGAAGGCTTTCCCTCCTTCACCTTGACCTCAGACAGCTTGTGCTTTTCTTGTACTAACATTTGGTTTTTTCCTTTCAATCTAGGTTCTGGTTATGACATGTCATGTTGCTTTGACTGTTTTGAGAAATGAATATTTATCCCTGTCAAATATTAATCTTCTGGTGTTTGATGAGTGCCATCTTGCAATCCAGGATCATCCATACCGTGAAATTATGAAGGTACATTTACTGCACGAATGTTTAATATACTTTGTTGAGGAGAAGTCAGTGGGAAGGCTGGAAAATTGGGAACCATTTAAGGCAACTTTCGCTACCAAAAAAAATATTAGTGGAACCAATGTTAGCATGTTCCTGGGACTACGAAATTACTGTTTTGAGTTAAGACTTCAGTGATTCTGTGTAGAAGAATAATGTATTTACTCTATTTCATAGTGGGGATTAAAGAAAAATCTATCTTTAACAGAGAAGCTAAATCTATTGAATTAAGGGATTTTTTTAATTCATTAATAAAATATTTGAGTTGGGGAACAGGATATGCTAATCAGTTTTCATTGTTTTTAAGAATGCTGATCTCTTAAGATATTTCTAGGGCTCTTTCAAAATATTACTGGCTCCATGTCATTTTTGGCTTATAAGACATACCTACGTAATAAATACCTTTCTCTTTTCAAGTGTATGTGCCTTTTTATATGGCATGGAAATGTTGTGACATGTTTTGTAAGTGTGACAAGAATATTCTGTTTAATGCTAACT
>VZRX01003924.1:242117-265684 GCA_013398075.1 Notiomystis cincta
ATACCTTGATAGGCTATTAAAGACCAATGTTAGACTGGTCCTGTATCAGAAAAAACCAGAAAAAATAAAACTCTTGTAGTTCAAAATGAACATTCACAAAGAATATTGATGATTGTGCCAGGGAAACCAGGGAAGATAGTCCTTATAGGAATGCTTATATTTGAGCTTTTTAAGCATCTACGTGTTCCCTGCTTGAAAAGGGACACATCTGAAATACATTCTTTTTTTTTATTTAAGAATATTGTAAAACCAAATGTAAAAATTGCTGTTAAGCAATGTGTGGGATAAAGATCTTTGAAGGATAAGACAGAAATAATGTCTTGTAAGATGTGTTCTGTGTTAAAGAGAGCATAATATAAAATATTTCTGATTCATCTTACTAAATAATATTGAGTTGTTTGATATTTGAGTTTTTGACTTGACTTTTTTTTGCAGATAAAACTGGGGTTGTTTGGTTTGGGATTTTTAAGTTCTCTTAAGAGAACTAAAGTTGCGGGAGTAATATTAACAAAAAAGACTTCTTTTCTGGAAGAAGTAGTGTGTTCTTCTGGATTGTCACTGAAAAAGTCAAATCCTTTTCAAATGTACACTTTTTTAAAAAGAAAGTTTAGTAACCAGACAACGTAGAATATTGTAAGTTCACCTTCACTGGGGCAAAACCAATTCTTAGCTCTGAATGCTTGCAGTGTAAGTTGGTATGGAACATTCTCAGTGACATTTTACATTTTGTATATTAACATTTACATTAATTTTCTACTCTGCATTTCATATTTTAATATTTTATATTTTTCTTTTTATTTGGTCCTCCTTTACCCAAGTAAGAATTTTCTGTGTTAGATCATTCAGCAAATTTTTTCATGTAGCACTTGAACATAGAACTTGCTATAAAGAAACTGCATTAACACTCTTTAAGTGTTCATGTAAGAGAATATTCAAGCAGCAAGGTTCTATTCATATTTTATTATAAATAGTGGTTTATTTCCTTTAGAGTAAGTGGATTATTTTTACCTCTTGAGGCTAACTTGTTTTGGCTGATGCTGAGAGTGTTTTTAGAGGATAAATTAGACCTTCCTGGACAAAGATAAAATCCTAAAGCATTGGAAATCATGTTTGTATCACAAGGATTATATTAAGTACAAATCAGTATAGAAAGCAAATTAAATACCTTGCAAATGGCATTAAGAAATTCTTGTTGTTAATAGGAGATAGAGTTTTGCATTAACTTGTGAATATAGCACAAACTATGCTCACAAATGCTCAAAACCCCTTGACAGTTGCATCCCCAGGACACTGGTCTCTTCTCCATGTACCTCTGTGCCATTCCATAAATGTTTTTTGAACAGTCCTCAAGCAGGACTGGATCCAACAATGTCTCATTCCAGGTGAAGCCTCTGGTTGGTTTGGCTTGTATTCCTTGGTGCAGTAAACCTTGAATTTTTTGTGCACCAGGGGATGGCTTCAGATTGGATATAGTCATGTGACTGAAAAAACCTACACCACAATTCCATATTTATTGCTGACTGGAGAAAATTGATATTGCCTGTTGTTGACTTCATTTCCAACATTGTATATTCTTCTACAAAACAATTTTTTAAATGATGGAATAGGGAGTTAAATTTAGCTCTACAGTTCACTCTGTTCACAGTTTCTTGTTCTATCAGTTTTCAAAATAATGCAGTGGACAAAGATGGAACATCTCAGCAAGTATCTTTATTACTCAACACTGGATGAGCAGGACTAGTTTGGGGGTTTTTTTTACTTCACTCTTAGCTAGTTTCAGTTAGCTCATGTTCAGTTTTCTGTCCACAGATTCCAAACATATGTGCTTACATCTCAAATGTTTTCAATTTAAAATGTGTTCTTCAAGTAGATGTGTTCTTTCCCTTTTTATTTCTAGATGATCCTGTACTGCTTTTCTTTTATTGAAGAACTTGATATTTTTCCTTGCTATTGAAATAGAGACTCTAGAATGATACAATTACTGCATTATTCTGGCTTACTCCCATAATAATGTTGACATTGATCTTGTCAGATCTTATATACTTCCAACAGAAATCATAGAAATGAAGGCCAGGACTAGGAAACCTTAGTATAGCAGAAAGAAACATGGATTTGGGAGGATAACTTTTTCTTTTTACCTGACTTAGCTTAAATTGCCTTCTGCTATATGTTCTTTCAGATGTGTTGTGTCTCATGCAAGCTTAGCCCAGGTATGGTTGCAGTGACACACAAAGCTGTTTTGGTTGTGTGTACTTTCCAAGTTACAAATGTGCATATACTTCTTCCTTTGCACTTCAAAGGGGTTTCTTTGAGAATGCTTTTTGGTCTCAGTGACATGATTGTATTTAAGAGCATGTCTTTCACAAAGATACACAGAAACCAAAGCTGCAGTTTGGAGTATGTGTTGTTTCACAGCTTTTCCAGATCAAGCTGGAGCCATATGTAAGCATAAATCCTCTTGCTTCTTACAGCAGGGTAGCTAAACTGGTATCACCGTTATTAGGTGCATGGCAGAAGAAGTGAATTATTTGTAATACTGGATCCTGTACTGTTTTTGAATAGGGTATGTACCCAGTTTAAAGAGGGGAGTATTCAAACTTCCTTAGATTTCATGTAGTATGTTTCTGTATACTTCAGTATTGTTCTATAGCATCAGGCCATAATCACTTTCCCAGGCTAAAGGATTTTTTTTAGTGTTTGTTTGTTTGTTTGTTTGTTTTAACCTTGATCATTCCTGATGAATAGCAGATGTTTTTAGCGCACACACACACACACACCCCCCCAGCCACACCCTGGTGAGGAGGAATTCATAGCCTCAGGAGGAAAGTGTTCTCCAGTGCATAATTGTCATGAAGTTCTGAATGCTTTCTTTGTTTATGGATTACAGTGTCTTTATGGGAATTGGTGGTTATCCTGATAAGGATCCTGTTCTCTATTAGCCTTACCAGAGTCATCAGCAATTACCTATAATGCTTCTGCCAGTTCTTAAAAAGATAATCTTATCGTAATCTGGTGGTTTGAAAATACTGAAGTTGTTGTGTAGTTTCTGTTCTTTTCCTAACTATTAGAATAAAATTCCTGTTTGCATGTATTTAAAGCTTTGATTGGTCAAAGGCCTTTTTGGTTGGAAAGAAAAATGGAAAGTCTGACATTTGTGCCTGTGCTGTAAAATTCAGTGTTTTTCTTTCCTGAGGTAAAACTAAGACAGCTTTACTTTTTAAAGTTTAAATTTAAAATGAGGTTCTGTCAGACCATAAATGGAACTTCATATTAAAATATATTTGTGTAAGTCATAATGCCTAGAATGAGCATTGTCCTGTAGAGTACAGCTCCTTTTGAATTTCTGGGGTTCTTTGATAAACACACATTTTCAAGTGGAGAAGTGCCTGTAAATTTAAAATTAACATTTTCTGCTGAAAATAGTATGAGAAGAAACACTTCTGTAAGTAAAATAAAATAATGTCCTTTTCTTAATATAAATTTTCTCTTCTTAATTGAGATTGCAAGTATATCTAACACTGTTTCATTTTCTTCTCATAGTAGGCTGTGCTGGAACAAAAATGCAATGAAAGAAACACTGGATGAATGAATGAAAAGCCCTGCTTTGCAATCCCTCAGCATGGCGGGACTGCAGCTCATGACCCCTGCTTCCTCCCCAATGGGTCCATTTTTTGGACTGCCATGGCAACAAGAAGCAATTCATGATAACATTTACACGCCAAGAAAATATCAGGTACTAGTGACAGTACTCATACAGTAACAGCAAAGAAAAGTACAATTAAATCCATTGGATTTAAATGGAAAAAGAGCCAAGAGCAGGTGGAGAATGTGCTGTGATGCACACTGTCAGGACATGTCTCTCTCAGCTCTACCTGTTGGGAGCTAATTCTTTAGTTTGGCATTGTTTTACATGTGTTACATCCTCCACTCCCTCTTCTCAGTTTGCTGTAGTGAGCAGAACAGCTTTTAAGCTGAGTGTTCTCCTGCCACTCTGCAGAATGCTGCTGGGGACAAATAAACTGTGCCTCTCATTTGTATGCATACATCATGTCTCCTTCCACCTCTCACTTTGTCTTCACATTGTATACTTATTTTGATTTTTGGTTCACAGACTGGTCAAAGCAGCCCTCTGAAGTCAGAAACCCCATCATGGTACTCTGATTTTTCACTTTAGGGAAAACTGAGTTCTAGAATACCAGTTCTCTTTGCATTGCAGAGATTCCCAGAAGCATTTTGTTGTGTTACTGAGAGACTTGCATCACCTTGAGTTGGTCTACTTGCTTATTTGGCTGAATTGATGTGTGCAATTAGATAAAAAAGCTGTAACTTCTTTCTTTACACAATGTATATAGCAACAGAATCATCTATTAAAAAGATACATTTAGAAAGCTACCTGAGAGCAAATGGTGGCACTGAAGGATTTTAAATTTAAAAGCCAGACTATATATAGTGTGTTAATATTTTTGAAAGATTGTGTGGATACATTGTTATGAAAGAGATGTGTTAATTATATGGCACTGAAGAGATCTGAAGTGATGCTATTGACTTGTCTGTAGTTTCTTTTTCAGTTTTGTTGTTTTTTTGTCAGTTTTTTCACTGCATTGCTGGAAGTAAGGACACTATTATTTTTTTAAACCTAGGTTGAACTGCTTGAAGCAGCTTTGGATCATAATACAATAGTCTGCTTAAACACTGGCTCAGGGAAGACTTTTATTGCAGTACTACTCACTAAAGAGCTGTCCTATCAGATCAGGGGAGATTTCAACAAAAATGGAAAAAGAACTGTGTTCTTGGTCAACTCGGGTAAGAGGAAATGTTCTTAAACACACTGCTAATATTTCCATGGAATTTTCTGTAACAGAAGTTGCGTGACAGCAAAGTTAGGAGAAACTTTTGCATAAAATCTTCAACAGCAAGGATGTGATTCCTTTTATTTTTTGTTTCATCATCTGTCTAATATAACCTGTTTATGTATATATATAACACATGTTCTGTTTTCAAGTTTAAAGTTAAGACATTGAATCTAAAGTGCAATTTAGTTACCAATCTGTTTCCTTGATGTGGTTTTGCATCAAGGCAGTTGCCATGTACACCTGGTTTAACATTAGTCTAAGTTAAAGATCACATTATAAAATGTGGTGCTAGGTCATATGGCACACATCTTAAAAATTAAAGAATGAGAAGACCTTTATGTCATGAATTTTTTTCTTTTTTCTTAAGCAAATCAAGTTGCTCAACAAGTGTCAGCTGTCAGGACACATTCAGACCTTAAAGTGGGAGAGTATTCAAGTTTAGAGATAACTGAATCATGGACAAAAGAGAAGTGGAGTCAGGAATTCTCTAAGCATCAGGTAATGTATTAAGTAAAAAACTAAAACCAAAGCATACAGATAGCTAGGTTGGATCAGAAGTGATTTCTTCCAGTTATACATTTGGTCTTTTTAAAAAAGAAATCCAGCATATTGGTAGTATTTGTATGTTAATTTTGAAGCAAATATATGTAGGCTTTTTCAGGTTGTTTTTAAAAAGCCATCCTCTAAGTCCTTTATTTTCAGTCTCCCTGACTCGTTGTTCATAATGTCGGTAGCAGAAGAAATTTTGAGTGTGCATAGCGTATTTTAAATGCTATTAAAATTCTATTAAATGTTAGGGTTTGGGGTTTTTCTTTCCAGTGATTAGTAACAGTCTATGGAATATGTCTGAGGAACTCTGACAGGAGAAGGTGTTACTATAATTAGGGAAGTTCAAAGTGAGTATAAAAATAGTACATAATTTTATCAACAAACCAATTTTTATGTGTTAGTGTATAAGAAATAAGTTTTTCTTGAAAAAGAATTCTGATGACATCCTGCTCACATTATAGCTGCAAATAGTTAAGAGCTTATGAAGAACTACCTTTCTTGCCAGAGACCTGATGATGGGACACATAAGGACACTAACTTAGCTTATTAGGATTTAATGATACTTGTTCGGCGTAGTCTGATTGGTGTTGAGATTGTCTGTTGTATTCATTTCTGAACTAAGCATGTGACTGGAGAGACACAGACATATATCTATATCTATATATATATCTATATATACACATACACACCCCCATTCAGGCAGGTGGCTTTCTCCAGTAGAGAATGTTTTATTCTCTTCTGTCCTTACCTGGTGTAGGTAGATGAACAGGGGTTGATATTTGCCAATGCGGTCTCACAAGACCTGCAGAAGGCTTTCCCTCCTTCACCTTGACCTCAGACAGCTTGTGCTTTTCTTGTACTAACATTTGGTTTTTTCCTTTCAATCTAGGTTCTGGTTATGACATGTCATGTTGCTTTGACTGTTTTGAGAAATGAATATTTATCCCTGTCAAATATTAATCTTCTGGTGTTTGATGAGTGCCATCTTGCAATCCAGGATCATCCATACCGTGAAATTATGAAGGTACATTTACTGCACGAATGTTTAATATACTTTGTTGAGGAGAAGTCAGTGGGAAGGCTGGAAAATTGGGAACCATTTAAGGCAACTTTCGCTACCAAAAAAAATATTAGTGGAACCAATGTTAGCATGTTCCTGGGACTACGAAATTACTGTTTTGAGTTAAGACTTCAGTGATTCTGTGTAGAAGAATAATGTATTTACTCTATTTCATAGTGGGGATTAAAGAAAAATCTATCTTTAACAGAGAAGCTAAATCTATTGAATTAAGGGATTTTTTTAATTCATTAATAAAATATTTGAGTTGGGGAACAGGATATGCTAATCAGTTTTCATTGTTTTTAAGAATGCTGATCTCTTAAGATATTTCTAGGGCTCTTTCAAAATATTACTGGCTCCATGTCATTTTTGGCTTATAAGACATACCTACGTAATAAATACCTTTCTCTTTTCAAGTGTATGTGCCTTTTTATATGGCATGGAAATGTTGTGACATGTTTTGTAAGTGTGACAAGAATATTCTGTTTAATGCTAACTGTTTTTTTTTTTCATGTTGTAAATAATTACCTTTAAATATGCTGGCTGTTAAACTTCCAGTCAGTAGAACTGACTTGATTCCTTGATTCCTTTTGCAACACCTTCTATTGAAATAAAAGTTTCCAGCTAAGCATTATAAGTTTGCAGGTAGATTAACAGGATACCTTTTGTAAAGAAATTAATTTGATTTTATTTCACAGATCTGTGAGGATTATCCATCATGTCCTCGGATTTTGGGATTAACAGCTTCCATTTTGAATGGGAAATGTGATCCTGCTGAGTTAGAGGAGAAGATCCAGAAACTGGAGAAAATTTTAAAGAGCAATGCTGAAACTGCAACTGATTTGGTGGTCTTAGACAGGTGTGTTTTATAAAGATTGTTGGTAAATTGATGCCTGCATTTCCATTTTGGATAGAGGAATAAACCAGTAGCAAAGTTTTGTCTTCTGAATTTTAGAAAAATTTGTATGTATATGATGCTGCTATTGCATTTAGGGCAGAGATGGAACGTTAAATGGCTTTTGAGTACAAAGGCTGATTGCCATTGGTATGGAGAAATTTTCTGTAGTTAAAAAACAAAACAAGAAAGAACAAAACAGATCCTCAAACAGAAAAACCCAACCCCAAAAAAACCCTCAAGACACCACCAAGCTAAAAAACTGACATTTCACAAAATATTTCTGAACTTTTCAAATGCACTCTTGTTTGGAGTGTAACTGTTTCATGTCCAATGTATGCCATAATGTCACTGTTCAGGAAAATGTTACAAAATCCACAGTACACTGTGTTCTTAGGAAGTTGCCTTTCTTTTCCCCCAAATGCCTAGCCTGGGTTTTAAAGTTTAGTGAAAGATGGAGGGGGATGAGAGGAGGTAGTAAATATTCAAATAGCAGAGCAAGTGAGTTACACAATCTAGAATCCTGTGAATGTTGTTTACACTAAAGGTGGTGATGATGCAATTACTTGTAGGGAAAATTAGGGTGAAATGATTGCCATATAGCATGTCTTCTTCTACCACCTGTACTGTATTGTTGAGTTGCAGACAAAGTTAAAGGTGGTTTTTTCATGTTATGGAACAGGTGTTTTGTCTGTGCATTTTTTTGAACTTGTCTGAACCATTTGCTTTTAAGTGTTTCTCACTGCCATTCAAGAATAGTAATTATTTTACTTGTGTAAATGTATACATAGACATAAATTTACATTATGTGGATTGGTTTTCTTTTTTATATCAAGAGAGTGCACTATGGAAAAACAAGTAAAGATATTGGTGAAGTAAACTGAATTTGCTTAAATTTTCCAATATTTGAAATTAAGATAGCAATATTAACCTTCTTTTTAGGAGTTTATTAGAACAGTATCTAGAATGAAGTAGTTCAGTATTTGGGGTGGTGGAGGTTTTTCTAAAGTGTTTAACTGTATAACTTTTAATAATTATTAATTCATGGTGGGGAAAAAAATGTTCTTGAATACACATCATGTTGCTGTTGTGTTTGCTATATAACCTTAAGAGCTGAAATAGTTCTGACTTTCAGAAGCTGTGTTTAACTTGATCTTTGCCCTCATTAAGATATACTTCTCAGCCATGTGAGATTGTTGTAGACTGTGGACCATATACTGACAAAAGTGGGTTGTATGGAAGATTATTAAAGGAGTTGGATGAAGCACTTGCTTTTCTAAATGACTGCAACATATCTGTACATTCAAAAGAAAGAGATTCTACCTTAATTTCTAAGCAGGTAAGGATATCAAGAAATGTGAGAATAGAGGTCTTACTACTGTTTTTCTTTGCCATGTATGTTAAGTAACTGAAACCTAAGCCAACCATCCTTGATTATCTGAAGCAAAAAATCTTCTGATTTTTGTGTTCATTAACATGCAGTTGTTTTCATAAATGAGTGGGGCTTCAATGTCAGGCATTGATTAGAATTCCATTTAGTTTGAGATTCAGATTTGCTTAAAGCACTGAAACAGTTCTGCACCCTGATGTTCTGGGTCCTTATCTCTAAAATCAAAAATTTGACATTTTCACAATCTCCTATAACCTTTAAATAATTCAGTACAGAAGAGGAAGTGATGCTTCAGGAAGAATTTGGACTGTACCCAGTTGTATTAAAAGTTGATAAAGGAAGAATTTAGGCAAAATTTTCAGCCATAGATGTACAGTGTCTGCAGTTTATCTTAGAACAATATTGGGCTAGTGCCACACCTTGCTGGAGCAGAATTTGAATCTCAGGCTTGCCCCTAACTTGCTCTGTGTTTGCCCCTGTGTTGTCCTGAGCTTTGGCAGAGGATGGTCCAGAAGGTGTGGAGTGTTCAGCAGGGACCTCTCACACAGGGGGTCCAGGCACCTTTTTTAACCCTGTTTGGGCTTCCTGATTTGGAATTACCTCCTAAGTTACAACTATGTAGGTATGTAAGTCTTTGAACAAGAAGTCAGTAGTGAGTCACTACTGTGACTATTCCTGTAATACTCCATGAGAAATTTGGACAATGTATTTCTTTCTTCAGCCCAAAATATTATGATTTCCTTTAGCATTCTTAGAAACTGAGGACTCTGACACTGTCCATAAAATATTATTTGTGCCAGAGGGAAACATGGTACTTAAGGCAGCCTATCACAGTGCATGGGAATTGGAAGTCCTGGTTACTTTTGTGCTAAACTTAAACCATAATAGGCTAAAATACATTAGGAATGCTGGTTGGATGAAATCTTTGTGACTTGCAGAGTCCAGAAGAGTGGATTAACTGCTGTACATCTGAAGCTTGTAACCTTCTGTTTTAACAGTAGCTCTCCAAGAAGATGGAGGCACCTATGTTAAGAAAATAAATGAGTTTCAGACTGAGGTGCCTTATGTCTTTGCAATGTAGAGTATCAGGCCTCTGTATGCAGTTACAATTAGTCTAGATAATTTTGCCTTTAAGTTTTGGAGCTAATAAACTTCACAGATAGCATCAAGAGGATGATAGCCTGTTCTTTATTTCCTCACAGAAGGGAAGAAGGAAGAGAAGTTAAAGCAGCAGCTGAAAACCATCACCCTGACTGTTGTAGTTCAGTTGTAGTTCTTCTGGTACAATACAGGGCATCCAAATGATAAGTCCTTTTAATAGTGTTATCAATGTACCCCATTTCTGAATTCCTAGTTTATTGTCTGACAACTTCTGTCTTCAGGAGGAAACAACTTCTCATCAGATAAGGTTATGATGGTACTCTAATGCCTATTCTGTTTTCTCTGAATAGGATACAGTTCTCTCTTTTTACTATTCCACCCACACATACAACCTCTGCATTCTGTTTTTCCTTTGAAAGGATAGACTTCCTAAGGCTACCTTAAGGCCACTTTCTGATTATAAACTTCTGAAACCCTGCCAACTGTCAGTAGTAAATAAAGTAAAAATGCCCCAAAAGTGTTTATTCTATTAGTTCTATGTTATATAGTAAAGATATGAATTTTGCTTTGTTTATATGGCTGCTTCAAAAAGCATACTCCTTTTAAGTAAAAATTTCAAATTACAGTTCTACAAAATGGCACACTTTTGATTAAGCTTGAGGGTTTTTGGAAATTCAGAAATGTACAGTTTGAAGTTGATTGGTAGTAATTTAAGGGGGAGGGGGAAACTTGCTCCATTAGAAACACCAAATTTCCCAAAGTCATCTAAATAAGAAAAACAGGCTTCTGCATTGTTTTTTAAATAAAAAATTTGTCATGATCCTTACAAAGACTGTGCTGTAAGAGAAAAAATCCCCTAGTCTTAAATGAATAGTTCATGAATGTACTCTTTGAACTGATGCTTGAATTCATTTGTTGTAGATATTGTCAGACTGTCGAGCTGTGTTGGTTGTTCTGGGACCGTGGTGTGCAGATAAGGTAGCTGGGATGATGGTGAGAGAGCTGCAGAAGTATATCAAACATGAACAAGAGGAGCTGCACAGGAAATTTTTATTGTTTACAGACACTTTCCTAAGGAAAATACATGCACTCTGTGAAGAGCACTTCTCGCCTGCCTCACTTGACCTGAAATTTGTGACCCCAAAAGTAATAAAGCTGCTTGAAATCTTGCGCAAATACAAACCATATGAACGGCAGCAGTTTGAAAGTGTTGAATGGTATAACAATAGGAATCAGGATAATTACGTGTCTTGGAGTGATTCTGAAGATGATGATGAGGATGAAGAAATTGAGGAGAAAGAGAAGCCAGAGACTAATTTCCCATCTCCCTTTACTAATATTTTATGTGGAATTATTTTTGTGGAAAGAAGATACACAGCAGTTGTTTTAAATAGGTAAAGTTTTTTATTTAAAAAAAAAATATTCTGAAGAAAAAAGGCAGACTCAGCTGCCAGGATGTAAATATCATGAATATGTGTAGGGGATTGCCTTGTATTTTCAGAACTCTATTCATAAAGTTGGTTTAGGAGATTATATGGAATATTTCTAAAGCATATGGGAAGAGCATATGTCTTTGAAAGTAGTACTCAAGGACTTGTTTTTGGCCTGAGTTTTAATTTGATTCATTTAGAAGGCAAAATGTGAAATACTGTACTAAACCCGTAAAATAAGCATATACTGATTTGTTGTAATTGGTCTTCAGATTTATTTTGCAATGGATATTGGAAACTTCTCTAGCCTTTCCAATACTTCAGGAAATCTCACCATTACCCTACTAAATCACAATATTATATGATCCAAGTCTAGAGAAAATCAAATTTACCCTTGCACAAATATCTCTCAAGATTTACCAGTACTACTTTCACAGTTGCTGTTTATAAAGCACCTATTTAGTCAAACACTAAGTACTTTCTTAAAGTCTCCACCAAGAAAAATATGAGCCTGGGAGTATTTGCCAACTGGCAATATTGTAGTTCGTTATCTGTTTGTATTCTGGAATGTGATACATGTTAGTTATGCATAATACTTAATTGTTAAAAGTTATTTTCCACAAACTCTGAATGACATGATTGATTCACCTATCCTGGTTTTGTTTTTTTCATAGGTTTCTCTGATAGTGTAGCAAATGTCCTGTGCAAGGTGTTCATTGCATTCTGGATACCTCTAAATCTGACCCCTCTGTTGGTACATTTTGCTCGAGTTAATAAGTGCATAACATATCCTTTGATCTGCAGACTTGCCTATGTGTTTTTTGCCACCTTTTATCGTTTCTCTTTTCCTTTTTTTGCATTTTAAATATGTTCACATTAATCTACAGTATGAGGCAAACCAAGTTGTTCAGCAAAATTAACATATTCTGTTAATAAGTCCTGAGGAAATAACTTTAACAGAGTCTTTTGCTGAGCTGAAACAAGTATTTCATTACCCTACAGGGAATGAACAGAATTCTGAAAACTTTTTCTCAGTTATGAATGTGATTTAAATCATACTGGTTTTCCACTGTGCATTCTCATATTCTGTGATTTATATACTATACAATATCCTAACTTCTGTTGAACCTGACAGAATATGGTCTCTAGATGAAATAGATGATCAAATTCTGCCATCTTTGAGCTTTAGTCACCTTGAGTAGAGGTTATTGGTGACAAAATATAAAACTATATGTAACTTTTTATCTCCTGAAAGCTAGCTGCCAGACTCTCAAAATGCTCCTTTACCTCATGTAGCACCTGATTTCAGAGTACCTGATACTGTATTGGCCATCAGACTTGAGCTGTTGGAATTAAGATTGGAAGTCTTTAGTGGAGAAGCTCACTGTAGGCCCTCTTCAGCAAAGTGCATTTAGTTCAAGGGCCTCTGCTGATGATAGCTATACTAAGCTATAATACAGGGAAAAGACTCTACTGAATGAGAAAGTCATGAGTGTTTGAATTAGTATATCACAGCTACTTCCAGCAATCCAGTGTGGATCATTAAATGGAACTGAGTTAAAACAGAAGTGTAGTTTTTCTGAAAACATATTTATTATGGCAGTATTTAAAATACCGTTTTATGAAATCCAGGGTGACTGAAGAAGGGCAAAATTCATGGCACGAGTTGTACTTCCTGTGTCTTTAATTATTATTGCACACAGCTGGTGAAGTGGCTCGCTCACTCTTTAATTTGGTGAATACAGTTGAGTTCTGGTGCCTGTAAGCTCCTTTTCAGAATAGAAGGTGTTTTCTAAAGCCCAGTTTCCTTCCATTTGCATTGCAGTGCCTCTCAGCTCCCGTAAGAGAAGGGTTTGAAAGCAGAGGTTCTTGTATCTGTTTGAAAAACACCTCCTGTTGCCTACCACAAATACTTTTTTTTAATCACAAGGTTGAAGTCCTAAATGTTTCTCAGGAACTTGATGAACATTTGCGATGAAGTGTGTGTTTATTCAGTTGCTTTTAATTGTCCATTTCTATACAAGTGAACTAAAGTAAGAATATTTGAGATGTTTAGTTGGTACTCAATCTGTATGACCTCACAGAAATGCCATGTTGGAAAAGAAATATATTAAAAAAATATTTCTGTCCAGTTATTAACCCATACTTTCTTAGAATGTCTGTCTCAAGAGCCTAGACTGCATACAGAAATGTAACTCCATTTGGCCTTGAACTAACAAACCTCATTTGCACTTTAGTAGAGGAGTATCCTTCTAGTCCGTTTCCCTAAGGATGGCAAGCTGTATGCCTCTTTTTTGTCCTCCTGCCTATCTCACTGTTCTTTCCAGTTTTAACAGATTGCAAAGGAGGAAAGCCTTCGAGGTGTTTTATGCTCCCATAAATTTTGTTTAAAATGGGGACTAGGAAAGGGGGCAAGACTTCAGTAGTTTTCCAAGGGTAGAAAGAGCAGGGAGAACTTCACCATTTTCCATCTGGTTTGGCAGCAGCTTGCTGGGCAGATGGTAGGCTTGTAGCTGGGGACTGGCACAGCATCCATCTCCTTATATGTGAGGCAGAAGTGCTAGAGATTTATTTGGGAAAGGTTGGAGTTACTGCTGGAGGTGTGGAGAGACAGGCTGTTCCTTGGCTTTGAGAAGAACCTGGTAATGGACATGATGGATAAGCTTTGAGCAGAGTAGTACTGGGATGGCTGTAGTGACACTTACAAGGGATTATTTGTTGTTTATAATTCCTTGGTTTTTATTGGCTCTGCTGCTCAAAAGACTATTGCAGTTGAGAAATTCCAAATTCTGTTCATCATGAAAACTGATCAACTAATGATGCTCCAGCATACTTAACTTTGATTAATAATGGTTTATGTATTTAATAATGGTCATAGTGGTTTTAAATCCATAATGTGCCTCATTCTTAGATTTAGTGCATTATTTAGGTGAGCAATCTTCTGCCTTATCTGTGAAATAGAACACTGCAGAAGCCAGCCTTTTCTGCTTCTGTAACATAAAGAACAAACTGAGTGGAAATAAAGTGAGAGCATAAATGCTCCTCACATCCCTGTTGAGTATTCCTTTTAGAGAATTGTATTATGTCCTCTGTTTGGATTAAGTTCACAAATAGTGAACATCTCACTGGGTAGGCTTAGCATCACTCTTCAGAAAAACAGGTCAACATTTTGTCACCAGTACACTTGAACAGAATGTATATTCTAATATTAAGTAGAATTACAGTCTTAAATTTTAACCTTGAAGTTAACATTTTCTACTGAAGAAACATGCTTTTGTTGAGGAAGCAGTTACAGGTCTTTCTTGTAAAATCAGCTATGGCTTACAGAAAAAGAGATTAACAAAGTAATTTTGAGTAGAGTACTTTAACAGCAGGAAGCCTTAGACTGATAGATTGGTTTTAAAATATCTAGTTTTATCATGATAGGTCTGAAATGCATGTGATGCATGAGCACTCCTTGTGTTTCTGTATGCAGTCTGTCTTGTGGTGACTGTACAGAGGTTTTCAAGAAGACTGCAGTCAGTTTATGTGTTAACATGATTTAATAGTCATGCTTCCCCTTTTCCTTTTAATATAGGTCTTACAAACAAAAGATTTTCCTCCATTTTGTGGGTAATGTAACTTCTAAAAACACGTGTAATATTTTTAGGTTGATAAAAGAAGCTGGCAAGCAAGATCCAGAACTGGCTTACATCAGTAGCAATTTTATAACTGGACATGGCATTGGCAAGAACCAGCCTCGTAACAAGCAGATGGAAGTAGAATTTAGAAAACAGGAAGAGGTAACTTCAAGAAAAAACAATTAAACTGGAGTACTCTTTTTGTATGTATGTGTGTGTCTTTGAAAACAAACCAACAGACAGAGCCTGGGGCACAAACATTGGAAATTTATAGCTTTGTTTTAAAAATATGCATGCTTATTGGAGATAGACATGTTGTTTGTAAAACAATAAAAGTGTGTTTGGAAACATTGCTATGTCACATTACACAAATAGAAATTAAAACTTTATGTAAAATTATGTTTATATCTAGTCAGATCATTGCCTAGTTTTTCTGCATTGTGTTAGTGGTAATACAGTAATACTGTGAAGAGTGTCAGGCTTACTGACATTTTCAGTAGTTAAGCTGATTTTAATATTTATCTTTTCTGAATGTGAATTTAGTTAATTATTAAATGTTGTAGATGTTAACACACACACACTCCCCCCACCCTGAGATTTTACATCATTTAAAGCTCATACTGGCTGGGTTGGGCTCTTGACACCACACCTTTCCTTAGTATTAAATATCAGAAATGCCAGTTCTAGAATGTGCTTTACCCCCGAGGATGCTTTACCCTCAGAAGTGTTTGGGAAAAGATGGTGTCCTCAAAGCAGCATTGTTTTCTTTAATACCACAACTGAAAACTTGTAAATAACTTGGGTGGATCGTTTCCATTGCTAGGGGTTATAGTAACTTCTTAGACACATGTGATTCCACATACCTGATTTTATTCCTAGAAACCTGTTGGTTCTGATAAATAGTCCTGTTATGTTTCTGAAAAGATTGTAATAGTTTTGTATTTTCACATCTGGACATGTTTTGATGGTGTCTGAGTCACTCACCTGGTTTTTACTGCCTTTTGTTGAATCTCGTGATGGAAACAAATCTTGGACTAATGTGCCAAATCTGTCTTCATTACTTTTGCAGGTTCTTAGAAAATTTCGTGCACATGAGACCAACCTACTTATTGCTACTAGTATTGTAGAAGAGGGTGTTGACATACCAAAATGCAACTTGGTGGTGCGTTTTGATTTGCCCACGGAGTACCGTTCCTATGTGCAGTCAAAAGGAAGAGCTAGAGCACCAATTTCCAATTACATTATGTTAGCAGATACAGACAAAATCAAAAGTTTTGAAGAAGATCTTAAGACATACAAAGCAATTGAGAAGGTATGAGGTCAAAGGAATGGGTCTCTTGTTTTTCAATGTATCATAGCATTTTTTAAGGGAAAAATCTCTCATCATGTTCTGTTCTTGAAATGTTAAGATCCTCCGAAACAAATGCTCAAAATCTGTTGATGCCAATGAAACCGAAACCGAACCCATTGTTGATGATGATGATGTCTTTCCACCTTATGTATTGAGGCCAGATGAGAACAGTCCGAGGGTTACTATTAACACTGCTATTGGACACATAAACAGGTAAGAGGTATATTCAGTTCTTTCTTCATGCCACTGAATAAAAAGTCAGTCTCGCAACATGGAAGCCTGGGCTGGGGCATTTTACACACTTCCTCTTAGGCATCATGGCAGAATCTTCTCTCCTAAAGAAAGTGGTTACAGAGATTTGAAAGGATTATTTGCTTTCTTTATCCTACCAGAGGTTCTAGCTCTGATAGTAAATATAGTCATGGTGATTCTGGTTTAATTAAAAGCTTCCCTGAAAACTTTCAGCTTCAAAATGTGTAGTAGATTTGCATTTTTGCTCTTGTCGAGCTAGTTTTAAAAATAAATAAATAAAAGAACTGTTAAAACAATAGTTAAATGTTCCAGTTCTAATATTCACATTTGTAATAGCAGTCTGTCATCATCTTTAAAAACAAAACCACGTAATTAAAGTCCACAAGACAGGATGGTGCACTTCCAAGGGAGCTAGTCAAATTTCTCTTTCTGTAGAGTGGTGGCAGTTAGGGGAGGGTTCTCAGTGATAGGAAGACAAAAAAGACAAGCAAGGACATCCAGGGAGCTGTGGACCCGTTAATTTAACTATAGTCAAAGGGAGTGTTATGGACCAAGTCCTCATGGCAGCAGTTTTTAGGCCCATAAAGAAAAGGGGATTGGCAGAAACCAGACAAGTTTTTACTGTGGCTCTTTATCTCTGGTGTCATGAAGTGGTTGACTATGAAAAGCAGTGAATGTCATTTGCTTAAGTTAAGCTTTTGATGCAATTGCCAAAGTACTACATAGTAGCTAAAGTCTTGAGATAGAGACCATTTTGGTGCACTGTCTGGTAAATAAAGCCTCTCAAAGCAAATTTGAAGGATGAATGGCAGATAGTAAATGGTTCAAAGGCTGTCTGGCAGCTGGTTATGTGTGGCATTACTTCCATTAGGAAGTTGGATTGTTAGGAGGTCCAGCATGGTTTAACATCAGGACGTCTGCATTTAATACCAGGTTGGGAGAGAGGGAAGTCAGTACACGGGAGGAAAGGCAGGAGAGGGAAACCATGATAAACAGGAGGAGTAAGAGAACAGTGAAGTCAGGAGACATAATGTAAACCCTGGGACCTGGCAGGACATGTGCATCATTACAAGCTGGAGTGACTTTGCTGGAGACCAGGGGTGTAGTAAAGGACTTCTGCTCAGAAGTGAGTTGAATATCAGTCAGCAGTGTGCCTTTAGAGTGCTCAGAATGCCTGAAATCATCTGCTCTAGCATTCATTCAGTGAGGCAGGGTTCCACTGAAATGTGTTTAGGTTTCAGTTTGCAGGTTTTGATGATGTGTAAAATGTTCTGTGACCTAGGTACTGCGCTAGATTACCCAGTGATCCATTTACACACCTGGCTCCCAAGTGTAAAACCCGGGAACTACCCGACCATACCTTTTACTCTACTCTCTACCTGCCAATCAACTCACCTCTTCGAGCTTCAATTGTTGTAGGTATTGGGGGAGGGAAAAGCATGCAAATACATGGATATGTTGGGCTAAGAATTGGTCTGTGCCCTTTCTAGAATTAGTTTCACTGTTGTTAATGAAAGCTAGTTTTTCCTGTATTGTACTCTCTGGTTTTAGATGACTGTTTTTGTTATAATTCATTTTCCATCAGTTACTGTTTATACCAAAGGCAAAAATATGTAGTTATTTTTTCCCTGTACATTGTTTCATGCACTTGTCCTTAATTGGTTTTGATCAATAGTATAGTTGAATTCTTGTCATTCTCCATGGAAAAACAAGCCTAAATATCTTCACAAAACTGTCATCAATGTGTTTTTTACAAAAATTTTGCTTGCCTCAAATGCTTGTGTTAAACGAAACTCATGTAGTAAGTGTCTTACTAAGTAACCAAAGTTTTTACAAAGTGTTTAAATGTTTATAGGGCCCTCCAATGAGTTGTGCAAGACTGGCTGAGAGAGTTGTAGCTCTTATTTGCTGTGAAAAACTGCACAAAATTGGTAAGAACTGGAAAAACAACCTCTTTGTTAAAGTATATTTTATAGTTGAGAAATTCATGTGGTATATGGGTGTTTTATAAGTGCATGCCCTTCTGCTGTAGCCATCTATTGCAGCTTTCTTCTGCTTGCCTCATTTTGTGCATGGTCATGTACTTATTAATTTACCTTACACGTTGTAAGCTGAAGTTAAATTTTCCAGGGAAATATTGTTATTTAATATATTTTGTATTAAACAGCAAAAACAATGTTAGTACAATAGCCAAAGACTTTGGCATTGAATATACTTAATAGGGGAGAAGAGTCTTGTTCTCTAAAAGATAATGTTTATAGGTCAGGGACTACATTCTACAGCCAAAAGAACAGGGTTTTTAAAGTGAATTGTGACAAAAATATAAAATACACAACCCTAGATTTATTGCTTTCTGGACTGATTGTAAGTCATGTTCCAAAAATGGGACATTGCAGGGCTGCTTCAGCTCTTTTTTCTAGTAAGTATAACGGACGGAGCATGTTCTTCATTGTGGAACATTTTAAACATAATTCTGTGTTACAGGTTTTTTGATGAAGTACAGAAGTATTTATGTATTTTTAAGCAAAAAAAAATTGTAGGTCTGGGGTTTGTATTTTTTTTTCCTGAGTTATACCTTTTGAACACTGAATTCATACCAACAAATGTATCCAAGAATGACACCCTGATGGTGGCTTAACCCAGTATTGGAAGTGCACATTCAACAGCAGGAATTTGCTTTTTAGAATGATAGAGAAATATAAATGTTCCCTCTTCCTTGGTATAACTCCATGTAAGTGATTTTAAAATAAGTGTTTTAGTCAAAGATCACTTTTTATTGGCAAAAAGAATTCAATTTTTTAATTAAATATAAGAAGTTTTTTACTACAAATAAGCATTTTTGCCCAAAATCCAGTCTTTATCACTCTTTCCCCAAAGTTGCACTTTTGGAGCCTTGCAGTAGTCCATGTATTTTAAAACCTTATATGTGAGGCGTTTTCAAGAGCAGTCTCACTGCTGTGTAGGATCTGAAGGAACCAAGATTTGGTTGTTCATAATGCTATTTCTTTGTGCTCCTTCCTAATATTCAGGTGAACTGGATGATCACTTGATGCCGGTTGGTAAAGAAACGGTTAAATATGAGGAGGAGCTTGATTTACATGATGAAGAAGAAACCAGTGTTCCGGGAAGGCCAGGCTCTACCAAACGAAGACAGTGCTATCCTAAAGCTGTTAGTATCACTTCCTGCTGTCCAGATCTCTGATCTAATGCTTTAGGTGCTGATAAGACGGAATTGCCAACCCTTAGATCTGATCCTCAGCTGATCAGAAGTGTTTAGAAGTCTTGTATTTACTGTGGAAATACTTTGCTGTTCTGATTCTGTGGGCGCCTGCAGTGCTACCTGGGTTTATGGTACCACATGCTTTGGAAGCATGCCTGTGAGCTCAAAGAACATTCACTTTCTGTAGGGCTGGTTGGCTGTATTTGCCTAGTGGGAAAATAACTGCAGAAGAAAATAGTCCTGCATTAATAATCCATAAAATCTTTACCTTATTACTGGCTTTCAGGACAAATAATTGAATACTGAAGGATGTGCCCTGTGGCTAAACACAGAAATAAGTTTGGGGGGTTTTTTTGATGCTTGGTTTAATTTGGCAAGTTTACTAGTTGAACATAGAATTTCATAATTCCTGGTTTAAATCTTAGAATATCAAATAAGTGTACTTCTAATTTTTTTTTACTTTTAAAGTAGTTCTAAATATTATACTTAATATACTTGATCTGTTAAAAGGGTCACACAAGAAACTACAGCTCTATGTTGATGTATTCACAGACTGTTACAACAGGTTTCAACCACACCAGCTTGTAAAATTGGACTTTTTAAATGGTATATGTGGGGGAATTGGAAATACTTTAAGAGAAAATGGAGAAAAGAAGCTTTGTCAGAGTATTTTGCAGCTACTCTGGAACCTTCCTTTTTCCTCTGCAGTTGTTACAGGTTCTGTCTAAGGTCCTGTGATTAGGACAGGTAACTCATTCAGGAATCTGATAATACTTGTATTTCTCAAAGATGCACAGTTTGCATGCTTGCACAATGTTTCTTGTTACAAGTGCTTTTTTCTGTCCTCTAACCTCACTAAAGATTGCTGGAATAGGGGTGATTCATAAAATGCGGCATTATGGTATCTCATTCAGAGGAGTTGATTTGTCAAATGATGCATCATTCTTTCTCAGTTATTTTTTTTTAATAGGTAATCTTAAGAATACTTTCCCTTGCCTTTGTCCCCACTTCTCACATCTGGAAAAGAAGCTTTGGCAAATGTTTAAGGTCTGCAAGATCCTCTTGGGTTTAATGTAGTTATTAAATTTATGAGTAATTTTCCATTAAGCCAAGGCCATAGTTTTACTGCAGTGTGACTTTAAAATCCAGGACTACATGTATTGCAATTTAGTTTTAGATAAACAGGAGGATCATTTTGAGACCTGCAAAGTAATGAACTTCTATCAAACATAAAACATGGTTTCTTAAAGTCTATGATAAATATGAGCAGCAGAATTAAAAGTGCTTATGGCTGTTGAGAGTATTCACATCTGCAAGCTAGAATTGTAATGAGAAAACTCATATAGTGTAGTGCCTGGGCAAAGGGGCAGTGTATTGAATTTTGTTTATGTGTTTGTCCCAAGTGTATCAAAACATTTCTGATACTTTTAAACAGTTCTGCTGGAAAAAGAATCTCTTATTAATGAAGCTGTAAGTTCAGTCAAGCTTTTTTTTTTTCTGAGTACACACATTTTCCTTTTTACCTTTTTTTTTTCTGGTTCTGCTGTTAAGTTCCAAAGATCTTGGATATAAAATGTGCTCTAGTGTTACTGGTTAAATGCAGACATTTGCATCAAAGCTTGTTTCAATCTGCTGAAAGTGAGGAGAGGCACGTTTTGCCTCCATCCACTACTGAACAAAGGAAGGTTCTAAGCATATCCGAAAGCAAGATTAAAACACAAACAAGGTTAAATGGTGTGGTCCAAAGTGATAATACAGCTTTATATTTTATAAAAGAGGAAGGAGAGAGAGAAAATAGTGAAGTAGGAAAATGCCCAGAATAATTACAAGAAACACAGGAAAGGGGCTGCCACTACCGTGGGTCCAGCACTGGCTTACAGAGTGCGATGGGGGAGATCAGTGTCAGGTGCAATGTGCCTTTCTCCAGTGAAGTCCCTCCCACAGCACACATTTAAGCTCTAGTATCTACTGGAAAACTTACAGGAACCTTATGGGCACCAATAGGACAGGTTATTAGTAAGTCTCCTTTGGAATTTTTGGTAACTCTTCTTATGAAAAGCCACCCTCTGTCCCCCAGCTCACCTACTGAGGACAAAGGAAATCTTATGGCTGCCATGTCAGGCTGCTGGCCAAACATTTTTGCTTAAGAAAGAAAACAGTATTTGAGCACCAAATAATTTTTTTTGTTCCTTATTTTTAGCAATGTGGCTCCAAATAAACCTAATAGAACTTGTTCAAAGAATAGTAATTATGTGAACTTTGCTGATTTTTATCGTGTTAATGTTTTTTCCTTTTTTTTGGTTTTTTTTTTTCAGATTCCAGAGTGTTTGAGGAATAGTTATCCCAAACCTGATCAGCCCTGTTACTTGTATGTAATAGGAATGGTGTTAACGACTCCTCTACCTGATGAGCTCAACTTCAGGAGACGAAAGCTATATCCTCCTGAGGATACAACAAGATGTTTTGGCATATTGACAGCCAAACCTATACCTCAAGTAAGGAATCTGTTTCCATTCTTTATTCTGCATGCCTCACAGCCTGTTACTTTCCACTTACTCCCTATCCTCAGAGTGAAGAGTTGGAAATGACTATAAATGATGGTTGTATCAATTAAGGTCCAGAAAATAAGCAACACTTATCCAGTGTCCATCCAGTCAAGTCACCACTTCATTTTCAGTCTTCATGGATGGAACAATCTATTTTTGCTGAACTTTTGGCTTAGAAATTTAGTATTTTGCACTGGCAAATTGAAGATGCCCCTCTTTTTTTGTATGAGGTATGATAGGAGTAGACATACCAGCTACGAAAGTGGTCTGACTGCACTGCCTTATCTATACAAAAGCTATGGTAACAAGTCCTCTCAGCATTCCTAGTCTGCAGCAGCAGCAGAAAAAGTAGGCCATGTTAATTGAAATTGGCACCTCTTGCTTCAGAAAATTTTTAATTGGTATTTTCTGTTGGTGAGACTCAGCTGAGGAACATTTTTTCAAATCGTATTTTCTGTTGTCCACATAAGAAAACATTGCAGGAATATTCTTGGTTTTCACATTTCTTTCTTCATAATAGAAAATACTTCCTTTTCTACTTAACTTTTATAAAGAGAAAAGCTGTAAAACACAAGGAGAACTAAAAAACCAAATGAGTCATTCTTTAATTTTCAGAGTCTCCTCTGTTATTGAAGGTCATCACAGTTCAAAATTCTGATCCCTATTTGGACCAATTTGCTGTAGGGTCAGTCAAACAGTACCTGAGAATCTGTACTAAGCAGCCAGTACTCTGTAGAGGAATCCCACTTTGGATTTTCTTTTGTGATTTCTTTTGATTTTGTTCTTGTTTAGATTCCTCACTTTCCTGTGTATACTCGCTCTGGAGAGGTTACAATATCCATTGAGCTTAAGAAATCTGGTTTTACTCTGTCTCTGCAAATGCTTGAGCTGATAACACGACTCCCCCAGTACATTTTTTCACATATTCTTCGTCTTGAGAAACCTGCACTAGAGTTCAAACCTACAGAAGCTGATTCAGCCTATTGTGTTCTACCTCTAAATGTTGGTAAGAACAAAAATTTTGTAATTTACAACTTCTGAGAAAAGTTCAGCCTAGAAAACTGAGTTATGCATTTTCCTTTTTAAGTTGATGACTCCAGCACTTTGGACATTGACTTTAAGTTTATGGAAGACATTGAGAAATCTGAGGCACGTACAGGCATTCCCAGTACACAGTATACAAAAGAAATGCCTTTTATTTTCAAGTTAGAAGATTACCAGGATGCAGTTATCATTCCACGGTGAGTACTCCACGTAGTTTAGGTGTGTACCTATTGTACTTATACAAACACTTGTAATA
>VZRX01003924.1:265942-308980 GCA_013398075.1 Notiomystis cincta
TTGCTATTATTATTATTATTATTATTATTATTAATGCTGCTGCAATTATTTTTCAGGCATGTTTATCACCATAGTTTTCAATGAGCCTTGGTAGCCACAATAAAGATGTTTCCACAGTCTGGCTTTAATTTTAATATTCTGCCTGTAATACAAGAACTTTACTATCCTTGAAAGGCTTGTGAATTTACCTTGCTATGTAATTGAGGTTTTCTTTTTTAACTTTATATGGAGGATGACTCAGTTAAAATGCCAGTTTAGACATGAGATAGTACTTTGTATGCAGAAGACCTCAGTTTCTACTGATGTAGAATATCACATGGGAAACCAGATGCTAAAAAGCCAGATTATCAAACTTAATTGTTAGGTGTTTTGAATTAAGAAATTACCATTTGTAGCATTACTGTTGTCCAGAGCTTGATTTTGTATTATATATTGAAGACTGAAATCCTCCATTTAATTTAAATGTTAATCTTGTAGAGGGAGGTTCATAGATTATGGATTGACTTTATTCATCTTTGTCTTAAAGCACAGTTCTCATTTAGCATTTGCCTTAGCTAGATAAATGATTCCTACAACAAAAATTCCCGCAGCAACCAGAAATCTCAAGTGCACCTGTATCTCTTGACCACATTAGAACATGAAGAAGTTAACAAAAGCTTTACTGTAATGCCAAAATATGATTTTTTTTTTAGATATCGGAATTTTGATCAGCCTCATCGATTCTACGTAGCTGATGTATACACTGATCTTACTCCACTCAGTAAATTCCCTTCCCCTGAGTATGAAACTTTTGCTGAATATTATAAAACAAAGTATAATCTTGACCTTACCAATCTTAACCAGCCACTGCTGGATGTGGACCACACATCTTCAAGGTAACAACAGTCTCATTTGTCTGATGTTTGTAGTTTGACTATAAAGTGCCTTTTTTTTCCTTTAAGATATGGGGTAAAGCTGAGGGTTTGTGTTTTCCAAAATAATTACTGATTTTTTTTCTTGAATGATACTTAACTTATGTAACAAGAACTATAAATTGAGTCTGTTTTTTCCCAGAAGTAGTGGTGCTGTCACTTCATAGTGCATTAAAGTTGAATACTAAGACACTTTAGAAAGTTTAGGCTAGTAAGTTCTATTCATTAATTATGTACTTACACCACAGTATTTTCACATGGTTTTTAGACTTAATCTTTTGACTCCTCGCCATTTGAATCAGAAGGGAAAAGCACTTCCACTAAGCAGTGCTGAGAAGAGGAAAGCAAAGTGGGAAAGTTTGCAGAATAAACAGGTAAAATAGAAGCATCTCATTCAAGTGGATTCTCTTAATAGTGATCTGGTGGCTGGCTTTACAAGGAAAATTCTTTTCTTTCCCCCTCCTCTCCCAGATACTGGTTCCTGAGCTCTGTGCTATACATCCTATTCCAGCATCATTGTGGAGAAAAGCAGTTTGCCTCCCCAGCATTCTTTACCGCCTGCACTGCCTTTTGACAGCAGAGGAACTAAGAGCTCAAACAGCCACTGATGCTGGTGTAGGGGTTAAATCACTTCCTGCAGATTTCAGGCACGTATTTGTTCAATAAGTATTTTTCAATATGATGTCTGACTTAACAAGGTGGAAACTTAACTATTACTGCATGAATTATAAAACTGGTAATTCTTGTTTAACTCCTGGCACTTCTCGGTGAAACACAGTTTAAGAAGAGTTGATTGTGAGAGGTGAAGTTACATATTGCAGTCCCTGTTCTTTTCAGAAGGCTGTGGCTCTTTTTAAACATTGATGTGCATGTAGAGTCTTCTTGTCTTGTGCTATTATGTTTTGTTAATAAACCTCACGTGTATCTTTACAGATATCCTAACTTGGACTTCGGATGGAAAAAGTCTATTGACAGCAAGTCCTTCATCTCTCTTCCTAACTCCTCTGTAGTAGAGAATGAAAATTACTGTAAGCACAGCACAATTGTAGTCCCTGAAAATGCTGCACATCAAGGTGCTAATAGAACCTCTTCTGCAGAAAACCATGACCAAATGTCTGTGAGTTACAGAACATTGCTCAATGAGTCACCCAGTAAACTCCAAATTGATGTCTCGGTAGAACTTGCAGCAATTAATGGTGTTTCTTATAATAAAAATCTTGCCAATGGCAATTGTGATTTAGTTAACAGAGACTTTTGCCAAGGAAATCAGCTGAATTACTGCAGGCAGGAAATACCTGTACAACCAACTACCTCATATCCCATTCAGAATTTATACAACAGTGAGAACCAGCCCAAGCCCAGCAATGAATGTACTCTACCGAGTAATAAATACCTTGATGGAAATGCTAACAGATCTACCTCAGATGGATGCCCCAAAATGGCAGTGACCACCAGTACTTCAAAAGCTATTAATCTTTCAAAAGACAGAGCAGATTCTGAAAAGAGCCCTTGCAGTGGGTACTCCTCAAAAACTCTCGGTCCTAATCCTGGTCTCATTCTTCAAGCTTTGACTCTTTCAAATGCTAGTGATGGATTTAACCTGGAGCGGCTAGAAATGCTTGGTGATTCATTTTTAAAGCATGCCATCACTACATACTTGTTTTGCACTTACCCTGATGCTCACGAGGGACGGCTGTCATACATGAGAAGCAAAAAAGTGAGTAGTAACAATCCAGTCATACTGTCTAAAAGGCATGCTGTAACAAGCCATATATATGAAATTTTTGCTGGAAGTTTGAATGGGAACAGGTTGATTTCATTCCACAGCTTTGTTCATTATACATTGAGTATCATGCATATTAGGAATAAAAATACGGACCTGTGGGCTTAATGTTGCCATAACTGTGATTGATTGAAACTGTTTTCTGCAGTTCAGTTTGAAATCTAAACCAGCTAATTATGAAAGGACAGGATTGAATGAAACTACAAGTTCTGGGTTAGTGAGAATATTTGGTGCGCTGAACACTAGAGCTGTATTGAGTAGAATGCTTGAATGAAGGATTGAGTTAGGAACACTGCCTTAGGTTGCACCTTTACTTGACCTTTCCTTTGTTTCCTCAAGAAGATACTTCCCTTGAAATTTTTAGCATCTTACTTAAAAATGAAACAACAAAAAAGTCTTACAGAACTGTTGCTACAAAACTTGTGAAAGTATTTCAGAGTAAATGTAAACAGTAGGGAACAGTCTTCAGTGCTGCTGCTGCTAGAATAATCAATCATGTGAAAACTTTTGTTTGTTTTGTTTTTACTTCCACATGATGTGATAACTTCAATTTCATGCCAAGGCATTGATTGTCTACCTCTAATAAAATGCATCACTCTGATTCTGTAGTTTAATCTTGGAAAATAAGGAGGGCTAAATAAGTTGCACTGTTCAAATAAAAGACATGATTGAATATTCAAGTTCAAATTCCAAGACTTTAAAACATGCAAAGTGCCTTTAAAAGGAGAAAAAAAGATCAATAGTTGATAGTTAAAAAGGAAAAGGAAGTACATATGTATCTGAGAATACTTTTTCCCCTTCCCTTTAAAATACTTAAAATCATTTTAGAGGCTATGAAAATAACACCTGGATTATGACTTAATAAGTGTTATACAGAACTGTTTTAACACTTTCTACTGCCAAGGTTTAGCTCAATCTACCTATAAATTAAGAATTTTTCATTCCAAATGTAGTTTGATTGATGATTATTTATACTGGTAATAAATGGCACTTGTACAGGTTCTATTTACTGTTATTTTGAAAGTAGCAATCAGTTTGTTTTGCAAGGAGAATGTAATATATTAGATTTCTTTAACTGAAGCAGTCACACCTAATATGCTTGGCCTCAAAAAAAACCCAGGGAAGATGTATATCTTGCTGTGAGTTGGTTCTACTGTATTATGAAAGCAGAGCTCCATTTTGAGAACTGGAGAAAATGTGTAAAAATACAAGATCCAGCTTGATACGTGACATTTTTTACTCCTTTTGCATTTTAGCCTGTTTCTGTAAATGTATGTCCAGAGGTTTATCAGAATGTTCTTCTTTAAGGTCAGCAACTGTAACTTGTATCGCCTTGGAAAAAAGAAAGGACTGCCAAGTCGCATGGTGGTGTCGATTTTTGATCCCCCTGTCAATTGGCTTCCCCCTGGTTACATAGTGAATCAGGACAAGAGCAACACTGACAAGTGGGAGAAAGATGAAATGGTATGAATTTATCTAACTATGTTGATGAGCAGTTATTTGTGTGTCTATATTCTTTCAGCCCTACCTCATCCCACCACCCCCAGTTATTTTGCTGTTTTCAGCAAAGAAAAGGTAAATTTGTATATTTCTTTTCTTTCTAAAACTTCTCTGTAGGAAAATGAGAGGAATACTGATTCTAACCAGAACCTGAAGTAAGGAAATTTATTGCACATCATCCAGTAATGAGTGTAGATATTAACAGAGAAGCAGAGAAGAAAAACCTTTCTGCTGATAGTTAGCCTGCTCCCAGGAGTTTTTCAGAAGTTTCTGTTGGAAATTTTAAATGGTTTTATCATCACTGCTTTAGCTGTAATATGTTCAGGCAGAACACTGTCTGCTTTTTAATAAATAATGAGTTCACCTTTATAGAATATATGAAAAAGAGTTGGTGTTTTTCATAGTGCTGAGGCAGAGGGAAGAACAGAACTGACTTGAGAAAACGTTTGATATTGATGGCTGGTAGCTACACCCTGAGTATGACTGAGAGCTGCTTCTCATGTACAAGTTCTGGCTTAGGCTCTCTCCTGTCTGGCACCTTTAACTGTCTTACCACCAAGTGCTTCCCAATGACAAATTTCAGTGAGGAAGGGTTCACACTATTTTCTGACATTCTGGGAGCAGAAGGGCATGTTCAGAAGTACCAGTGGTCATAGCAGTCAGTAACGTGACCCTGAAGTGTTTCAGGCTGGTTTGGAGTTCAGGGGAAGGAAGTGGAGGGATATCTTTCTTTTTCCCCATTCTGAGGACCACACTCAGACTGTAGAACCACCAGGGGGCACATGAGAGGACTGTTAGGTGGATGTACTGTGCAAATAAATGTTTATTGCAGAATAAAACAACCTGATTATTGTGGCTCTGTACTGTGCCAAGATTTCATTTCAAAGAGCCTTCCTGCCATACCTTTCTGGCAAATGAGATGGCACGTTTGGGACTGGAGCCAGTTGTTGGGTTTTAAAAGGTTTCAGTTTTCCACAACTTTTCAGTGGCCTCTTCCTCTGTGATAGTCACTCTTTGTAAATAAAACATATAGTTTTAGACCAAAATGCAGAGAGTGATGCAACCAGATAGTGTGGGGGGATTGTACAAGTAGATACTTTGCTTTCTTGGATGTAAATTTCATTCTCCATCCATGGGGTGATGGTCTATAACTGAAAGTAGAGATCTCACTATGACAAATTATTACTAAAACATTGTAGTTAAGTGTTAGTATTTATCAAGCTAATTAAGGGGAAGAGTCTTTCTTCGTTCATTTTATCAAATGGTTGATTTCCAAAAGAGCACAAAAAAAATACTTAACATGTCTTTTTCTTCACCTTTTAATTGGCAGTAATTTCATGAAAATTAGTCAGATATTATTTAAGAAAAAATTCTTTCTTCTGGGGTTCATTGTTGATTTATTTTTTAAATGCTAATGACAAAAAATAATAAATTATCAGAATTGCTTTCTGTTTCCTTTAGGCACTGCTCATCCTTATCCCTTAGAATTTGTTTCTAATGTACAAGAAGTAATTTATAGACAGTGTTAGGATAATTCATGTATCTGTCCTGCTACTTACAACGTCAGTAAAAATTTATAATTTGTTCCATCTTGGTAAAAACAGATGCCAAAATCTGTTTTGGAGCATCCATATAGATGTGTCTCATTCACAGTTTTTTATTTCACTAGTGAATGTGACAGGTGGCATGTAACAAGAAAAAAGCAGCATCTACCCTTATTGGGACTGGTTAAACCCTTTAATCTTAATCTTATTTTAAGTATTATATTACTACAAGTGTCCAAAATAACTGCCTTAAATCCAGTTTTGATACCTCTTTCTGATCAGTTTAAGTTACAGAAGTCCCTTTTGTGTATGTGTGGGATGGATAATTACAGCAGCAGTTCTTTCAGCAGAATGTCTAAACTTAGAACTTCTGTAGCCACTTTTCTTCCTCTCCTCTCATTGCTAAACTGGACTAAGCCTGGTCCATCCTGATGAGGAGGACTGAGATCTGTTTGATCCTTAGCCAGCTTCCAGTGCTGCTTAGTGCCCTTACAGCTGCCACACCTCTGGATGGGTGTGCATTTTGCCCAAAGGGCAGCATCCCCCATGGTAGCATCTGGTTCACAGATTTGCAAGATTTAGTGACTGAGCCCTCCAGTACAACATTCACAGGTTCAGGGCAGATAAAGGCTGTTTCACTTGATTGAAAATGTTGTTGGCTTTCAGGACCTAATCCAGGAAAGTGCTTTGAATCTGATCTTGCTCCTATCAAATTCAGTGGCAGAATTCCCACTGACATCAGTGTTGCTGTGTTGAGCCTGTTAATAGTTCTTTTGATGTTAGGAAGACTACCAGTGCATTTAGCTAATATGTTTAAGTGCTTTCCTGGATAGAGGCCATGGCAAATTGTAAAGTATTACATAGTTTGGGAATATTTGTGTTCAGTTTGTAATTTACATCACTCCATACCAATTTATTCAATATGAGCAGAGGAAAGACATAAAACATCATTAATTTTGCTGTTGTGGGTGCATATGTAAGTATTAGAAAACTGGTGACAATTTTGCCTCCTCTTTTGCTAGTTATGGCTAGAAGCATAGCCTGTAAAAAACCAAAAAGACTGAAAAAACTCCCACTGAATGTGTTTTCCATGTAGAGAGGTGTAAAAGAAATCTTCAAAATTGCATTGATTCAACATTTATAATAGCCTTACTTAGCAGCTAGAGAGAAAGATGCACCCAGAACTTCCTTATACTTCCTAAAATTTGTTAATTTAGAAATTTTTTTGNTAATTTTCAGAGTCTCCTCTGTTATTGAAGGTCATCACAGTTCAAAATTCTGATCCCTATTTGGACCAATTTGCTGTAGGGTCAGTCAAACAGTACCTGAGAATCTGTACTAAGCAGCCAGTACTCTGTAGAGGAATCCCACTTTGGATTTTCTTTTGTGATTTCTTTTGGTTTTGTTCTTGTTTAGATTCCTCACTTTCCTGTGTATACTCGCTCTGGAGAGGTTACAATATCCATTGAGCTTAAGAAATCTGGTTTTACTCTGTCTCTGCAAATGCTTGAGCTGATAACACGACTCCACCAGTACATTTTTTCACATATTCTTCGTCTTGAGAAACCTGCACTAGAGTTCAAACCTACAGAAGCTGATTCAGCCTATTGTGTTCTACCTCTAAATGTTGGTAAGAACAAAAATTTTGTAATTTACAACTTCTGAGAAAAGTTCAGCCTAGAAAACTGAGTTATGCATTTTCCTTTTTAAGTTGATGACTCCAGCACTTTGGACATTGACTTTAAGTTTATGGAAGACATTGAGAAATCTGAGGCACGTACAGGCATTCCCAGTACACAGTATACAAAAGAAATGCCTTTTATTTTCAAGTTAGAAGATTACCAGGATGCAGTTATCATTCCACGGTGAGTACTCCACGTAGTTTAGGTGTGTACCTATTGTGCTTATACAAACACTTGTAATAAGGGCATGTTAGTATCTGCAGCAGAATTGCTTTTTAAGAACTGTAGGCTGTTAGTCTGAAGGTATCTGGTTGCATTTTCAAATAATTTAAAGTTTTTTTAATCAATAGTTAACCTTACATTAGTAGGATTTAAGTGTTTAGATATCCCAAGATTAATTACCTTTTTATATGGAATAATAGAGCTTACTGCAAAANAAGTATATAATGTTTAGTGGATATAAAGTTCATTGTGTGTGCCTCATATTCAAGTCCAAGCACAGGTTCCTATGAAATACAATATGTGTTGTGTTATAGCACACACTATTATAGGTTAGTAACAAAGAGTTTGTATTCCAGGATGATTGTTCTAGTCCTGGAATGCTAGTGGAAGTTGAGGTTGTATTGTGCATCTGATCAGACAGTGTAATTAGGAACATAAAAAAAGCAGTCTTATTGTTAGCAGATACTTCTCAAATCCTGCTTTTCTGATCTTTCTGAAGTAAAAGTGTCTCATTTCCCTCTTCAGCACCAATTTTTTTGTGTTCTTTCGTAGACAAAGGAAAACATGTTGGCTAATGGGAAACTTGATGATTATAATGATGATGAAGAGAATGAAGACCTAATGTGGAGGGTGCCCAAGGAAGAAACAGACTTTGAAGATGATTTTCTGGAGTATGATCAGGAGCATATCAAATTCATTGATAATATGTTAATGGGATCAGGGGCTTTTGTGAAGAAAATTTCACTCTCACACTTTTCAACCACTGATTCAAACTATGAATGGAAAGCACCCAAAAAGTCATCCATGGGTAATGTTCAATGTTCGTCCGATTTCGATGACTTTGACTATAGCTCTTGGGATGCTATGTGCTATCTGGATCCTAGCAAGGCTGTTGAAGAGGATGATTTTGTAGTGGGCTTCTGGAACCCATCAGAAGAAAACTGTGGTGTTGATGCAGGAAAACAGTCGATCTCCTATGACCTGCATACGGAGCAGTGTATTGCTGACAAGAGCATTGCAGACTGTGTGGAAGCCCTGCTGGGCTGCTATCTGACCAGCTGTGGTGAAAGAGCTGCTCAGCTTTTCCTGTGTTCATTGGGGCTGAAGGTGCTCCCTGTAATTAAAAAGACTGATTGGGAAGGCACTTTGTGTGCTACCAGAGAGAACTGTAACAGTGAGCAGAAAAATCTTTCACCAAATTCTGTTTCTGCTTCTGTAGCTAATTCGGAGCCGCCTCTATGTAAAGACCTGGAGTATGGCTGTTTGAAGATTCCACCAAGGTGTATGTTTGATCACCCAGATGCTGAAAAAACCCTAAATCACCTTATTTCTGGTTTTGAAAACTTTGAGAAGAAAATAAATTACAGTTTTAAGAACAAGGCTTATCTTCTTCAGGCATTTACTCATGCCTCTTACCATTATAATACCATTACTGGTAAGTTGTTTTCAAAAAGCTCTATAATTTTTTTCCCATATTGCAAAAGCAAGAGAAGTAGTATCTTGTGTTCCCACATATAGACTCTTTTTAGACATGACATGTTACAGTAATCTTGGAATACAGTATCTTAAAAAATAGTATTTTGCTCACTGTTTAGAGGGGGATACTTGCTCAATTTGTGTCTCAGTGATTATTCATATTTTGAGTTGATGCAGGTAAATATATTTACAGAGTCCTCACCAACTTTCAAGAAACAGCATCAGTGATAAATGTTCTATTACTAGCTGTGTATGACTGACATTAGATCCTCACTTAATGGAAATAAGTTCTTGTAGAACTCTGGAAAATTGCCATGTACTTCAGGAAATAGCAGTCATATTTTCCAAATATATTTAGCAAATTTGTTCTGTAATTGAATCCCAAGAATGTTATACTTTGTCTGTACTTCTGAAGATGAACTGTAAACTACAGCTTTTATTAGCTGAATAATCTATAGGATTACAGAATGTGGAGACTTCCCTTTGAAGCTGTGAATTCAAAGTCTTAATTTAAGTCTAGGCATTTTATTGAGTAAATATTTAAAGTCAAAGTTTGAAGAAGGTGACTAAATCAGACTAAATATTAGTTTCAGATTAACGTTTAATGTTTCTGTACATGATCTCATAAAAGATTTTACAGCGGTAGAAATTTGTATTTCTGTGATCTTTAATTGCTCTTACTTATACTTGTTCATTCTAATATTTGTTCATCCTAAAACTTGCATATTTTCCTACAATAATATGCAATCAAAAGCAAACCGTGGTAAAATTCCAACTCTGTTTGTAGTGATTGGCAAATTTCTTTGCAGGCAGCAGTCTGAATTTTTCTCCATAGTGAATTGGTCCCTTATTCCAAGGAGTGAGAAAGTTCTGCTTTCATTAAAGAAAAAAGTAATTTTGAAATGCTGCTGCATGGAGAAACAGTTCTGACAAAACACAGAAGCACTCCTTTGGCTTTTCATTGTAGGGGACATTACCCACATATGTATTTACTTTTTACAAATATTTCACAAAACATATTGAAAGTAAATGATTCCTTTATTTTTAGACCTACGTAAATATATCTAAATATATATATATAGATATATATATTATATATATATATACACTACCAGAAACCTTGAGGCATAGCGTCTAGTTAAAATATACATTGTTGAAACTGTAGGAAAACTTCTGATTTCATTTCTGTTTACCAAGTGAGACAGCTGTGAATAGCTGTTACCTGTAAGTTTTTCTCTTTAAGGAGTAGCTAGCAGTTGAGACCTGCTGTGTCTTAGGTCCAGCAGCTTTAAAGGAACTTAGTGCTACTTATTTCACTCTCATGGTAACTTCTGTAGAAGTTTGTCTTCCTCCCTTCTCAACCTACCTACCCCTATTTGCATTCAAGAGGGTTTTACTTTAGTTTGTTCTAAAAACAGATGTTCTTAGATGTTCCCATGGCCCCTGTCAATTGTCAAAAAAGCAAAGGCTTTATGATTTTAATTTCCAGTTTAAGAGAAATATTCTAAATGGGGATCTTTGTTGAAAGTGTCTTAACATGTGGCAAATCAGACAAAAAACTCAGATTTTGTGTTCCCGTGCTCTTAATACATTGATTTTTGTACTAATTTTTTTTTTTAAGTTTTAACTATTAGAGTTTTCAGATCAGCCTGCTGGCAGAATCTCTTAATGTTCCTTTTTGATGTTTCTCAGCACGTGAAGATACTGAGTAAAAGCATTAATTGATTATAACACAGCTGTTTTTTCAGCCTAGCAAATTAACATTTTGTTCAAAATTGGCTTTATTATTAGATATAGCTCCTGTTTTTCCTGATTTCCTTTTTTTTTTAGTAACTCATTAGCAATCTCTTTAAACACAAGGATACTTCTTTTATAAAACAGATTGTCTTCTCTGGGCATTGGTTAGTTTGTGGAATTTACATGGCAGTGTACCAAACTTCTTATCCAGAAAGCCTGGAAAGAATGTGTGTGTTAAACTTAATTGTGGTGTTGTACATTCTTTTATTTCCAATGCTTTAAGATTGTTACCAGCGCTTAGAATTCCTGGGAGATGCAATTTTGGACTACCTCATAACCAAGCACCTTTATGAAGACCCACGGCAACACTCTCCAGGAGTTCTTACTGACCTACGATCTGCTCTAGTCAATAATACCATTTTTGCATCATTAGCTGTAAAGTATGACTACCACAAGTACTTCAAAGCTGTCTCTCCTGAACTGTTTCATGTTATTGATGACTTTGTGCAGTTTCAAATGGAAAAGAATGAAATGCAAGGAATGGATTCTGAGGTTAGTGGAAGTAGAAGAAATTGTTCAGTATCTGATTTGAAGCATGTCACTGGATTACTTAGCATTTTTGTAATGTTTCATGCACACAGCAGCCAAAGAAGCAGGCTCCCAGTAATAAAAGGATGCAGTATGCAAAGTAAAATACAGCCTTCAGAAAGTATAAAATCAATTAGAACTTACAGAAATTAATTAATTTGAAAGCCATTTGCCTCTAAGTTTTTCTGTGGCACTTGATTTTAGTCATTGTTTTGCTCTTGTGTTGTTAGAACAATGTGGGGGACACACTTGGCTTGCTGCTTTCACCAGCTGATGGGAAGCAGTACTACAACAAAATTGTGATAAAGAGTTGCTAAATCACATAGAGCTGACTCGGGTAGGGTATCCATACAACACCATAAACAGAGCTACCTTGGCACAGTGCTGGGATTATTAAATGTAGTACACTGACAAGAGATTTCTTCTTTTTTTCTTATGATTTGTGCTGGAGGAGATGTTACTGGACTATACTCAAGTATGTCTGACATGCTCCTAAAGGTTTTATATCTGCTAGTCTGGGAAACATAATATGCATCTTTCAAGTATGCCACTTGAAAAATAGTTTCACTGAAGAGCTGCAAGCACAGGTCATATCTTGTGCTGTGCAGGAAAGCTGATGATAATGAACCTCTGTTTTCTGGAGAATGTGGTAAAAATAATTCATTTATAGAAGCTGGTTAGGAAAGCTGTGAGAGCAAGGACTTTGTGAGTCAAGTTCTAATCAGGATCTGGAAGAAATCATTATCCTTCTTTAAGAGTGTTACCCAGTAGATGTCCATAATAATTTGTCTTTGAAAAAATGACCACTCTTAAAAAATATTCTGTGTGACAATATACCAGCACTAAATAAGCATGTTATTGTTGTATTTAGTGATTTTTTTTTTCTGATAGACAATTTAAAATTTAAGGAATCAAAATATTTCAGTCACATATACGTGTTCACAGCCTTTGCACTCTTGCAGAGTGAAACCCATGTTTTATGGGAAAAATTCATTAAACACTGAATAAAAAATTTGTCACAGAAGTTTAAGTAGTATAAATTACTTTAAATTAGAGGATGAAACTCTTTATCTCTCTCATTTTCTCCACAATATGAGTGAAAAGACTAGGAACTTACTTTCAGAGCTTATAGTGTTGTTTTTTCTTTGATCCGTTTTTGCAAGTATGCAAAAAGAAACTTTCACCAAAGTTGCAACCAAATTGTGTGATAGCTGTTTCAAATAAAATCCTTGTTTCACTCTCCCTATGCCTGCTCCCTATCTTGGTCTGGCACTGAATTACTGAAACTCTTATTTCATCACTTAATGTAAGAGTCTTTGTTTCTGCAGTTCATGCCAGCTAGACTGGTTTCCATGTGTGTCTCCACGTCATCTGCTTTTCTGTTTTTTTCAAATCTCACTCATGAAACATCTGTCCCTTGCCTTACAGCTCTTAGTTTCTCTCTTCTGTTATTTCAGTGTAATGCAAAAGTGCTTCAGTTTACACTTGGTATGAAGTACCCTATTCCAAACAGTTGAACTTGGTTTTTAATGTCAAAATTCCCGTTTGGTTTGCTGTATACATCGGGTCTGGCTACCTGTTTGATTTATTTCAGGTAGAAATATTGGGTGGAACAAATTTATGAAGTATTTTGGTCACTCTTAAGAGGACTGAATTGGATTTTAAACCCCAAATGGAGTGAGAGGGTAGCTGCTGGGGGAGAAGACTAACAGAAACTTATTTCTCTTTAGGCAGAGTAGAATAATGGTCAAAATCTTTGTTTTCAAGTTACTTTGTTTGGAGTTAGGCAAATGTATATTACATGTGTTTAAAGTATTTTAGTAAAGGATTAGGTCAGCTCAAGACCTTTAAGATGTACACTGAAAGTTTATTTTTGATAATGAGAATAGACTAATGTCTTAAATTGGTAGCATAGAAGAAAACACTGCCTGGTGCACTTAAATACCTAAATGTGCCTGTTAGCTCAGTCTGGTGGTGTTGTTTTACAGTTGTTAATGTCTTATTTTACTAGTGCTTGTTTCATGCTTGTCTTCAGGGGTACATAAAGTAAGGAGAAGTATATGCAACTTTCATCCACAGACTGGACTTAGTTTAAAAGTCTCTTTTTGGGAGATATATAATGTGTGAGCTCTTCCTTTCTTAGGGGTAACTTTCTAGTATTAACTGATAGAAGTCTGTTTCTAATTGAAAAAAACAGACCCATGGTAAAATCCTACAGAATTATCACAGAAGAAATTCACAAAGCATAAAAGTTCCCTGTACACAATGATGTTTGGGATTTTTTTTTTCCATACTTGAAAAATTACATAACCAGCAGTTTGATTTCACTGGGGAGTAAAACAACAGTTTTGCTATGGAAAGTTGTCAATTAAAAACTTAAAGGAAGCAGCACAGGATATAGGATGTAAGAGAGCTTACATTTCTGAAGATCTTTGTTTTGCTGGAAGTGAGCAATCATTTCTCTCTTTTTCCCCTCCCCTTCTCTCTCCCTCCCACCCTTGTCTTTTTTAAATTGCAAACAGCTCAGAAGATCTGAAGAAGATGAAGAAAAAGAGGAAGACATTGAAGTACCAAAGGCCATGGGGGATATATTTGAGTCCCTTGCTGGTGCCATTTATATGGATAGTGGAATGTCTTTGGAAATGGTTTGGCAAGTGTACTATCCAATGATGAGGCCACTAATAGGTATTTAGCTTTCAGAAAATTATGAATAAGTAAGTGCCATCTCCTATGGAAAGAACAAAGCTAATTTTTGTTTTTCACTTTTTTTTTCCAAATAGAAAAATTTTCTGCTAATGTGCCCCGTTCTCCAGTGCGAGAGCTGCTGGAAATGGAGCCAGAGACAGCCAAATTTAGGTAAGAATATGCTTTCTTCCATACACACTGACAGAAAATGTTTCTAAACTGTGCTTCATGACCTACTGATGATTTTTAAATGTCACAAAGTACTTGTAACTTCTTTTGCTCTAAGTAGCTAACATCATCATTGTGTCCACTGTTCTTTATTTTTTTTTCCTTGCATAGCTTTCTGAGAAATTTAATGATTTCTGTTTAATTTTACTTGCTTTAACTTCTGTATAAAAAGGAATGTAGGTCTCTTATTTCACATTAACTTGCCTAGGCAGTAAGTAATTCTCCTGTATATTTTTGCAGTCCTGCGGAAAGAACTTACGATGGAAAGGTCAGAGTTACAGTGGAAGTTGTAGGAAAGGGAAAGTTTAAAGGTGTTGGCAGAAGCTACAGGATTGCCAAATCTGCAGCTGCGAGAAGAGCACTACGAAGCCTCAAAGCAAATCAACCTCAGGTCCCAAACAGCTGAGACTCCTCTGAAAAATAAATGAAATGGGGAAAAAATAACATACAAATAAAGCAAATTTTTAAAAAAAAAGTTGATGTTGAGAGGAACAAATTGGAAGACAGAATTTAAAGTTTGTTTGATAACAGAATAGATAACAAAACATTTAACATGTATAAAATTTTGGAACTAATTGTAGTTATAGTTTTTTGCGCAAACACAATCTTGTCTTCTTTCCTCACTTCTGCTTTGTTTAATCACGAGAGTGCTTTAATGATGACATTTAGCAAGTGTTCAGAATAATTGTTGTCAGGTCTTTTTGGTTTACTTTTCTTGTCAGTACAGCTTTGCTTAGTATTAGAAGGCCAGGGAGCTTATGCCTAATGCAGTTGCTAGATTTATATATATAGTAATCTTGGAATTCTACAATCTGTGCACTAGTGCCAGTCATAAAGCAGTTGATAAACTGTACTGGATGATTGGGTATAAGAAAGATTAAGTGTGCCAGTATTCTCCTTTTTATTTTCCTTTTTTTTTTCTCTCTCCATGTCATCTTTTTGCATTAAGATGGCATTCCCAATCATTATTGCACTTATTTGTTAGGGACAGATTTTAATTGAAATGGCTGGCATACTGGTAGAGTGAAACTTCGGTTTCCTTATGCCACACAGTCTTGCATAAAAAAAGGTTCTTGCCTTAAAAATAAATAAACCCTCATTAATAATGTTTAATTTCTGATCTTTTTTGGAACAAACTGTTTTACATTCCCTTCATTTTGTTATGCATTTTACAATGATACAGCTCTATATTTACAGTACAACTCATTACTATAGCTGTGACTTATTACAGGATTATAATAGAAATTATATTCATATATATGTAATTAGGTTATTTTTAACAATTCTGAGGAGGTGGTTAGTCTACAGTTTTTTTTATACCATAAACAAAATATGGTTTTGGCTAAAATTCCAATTTTACACAAACCTGCAAGCTAGATAGTTCCAATACTGGAAACAGCAACAAATAATTGCACAGTGCAAACTGTCACTAACAAAATAACCTTAGACATATCACACCTAAGATATGCTGCAGATTTTATAGTCAATTGGTTACGTATTTAACAAACAGAGCACCTTTACACTTAGAGATATTTCCACGTAAATTTCTTACTGTACTTTTCAGAGTTGCATGCATATTTCATCTACCAAAGCTGTGCTGTTAAATAACATGAAAGTTGATGTTTGAGATATAACTGCCGTACTTTTGATACATCTGTGATTTAGGTCCTTAATTTAGAGAAACTAGCTCATTGGTGTTTTGGTCTACTGGGAGCGTGGGGGGAAATCATACTTTTATTTTTTAGGCTTTGCCTATACTTCTTTAATTAGATTTTTGTAGGCACTCTTCACTTAAATACCTCAGTTCTTTTTTTCTCTTCTTTTCCTTTTTATTTTTGCATGCATTGGGTTTTTTTCTGTTTTGGTGCTATGTTTATATATTATGCTTGAAATTTTAATTTTTTGCACTGTAACTATAATACCTCTTAATTTACCTTTTAAAAAAAGCTGTGGGTCTTGTATTCCCACCAGTATCAGTAGAGGTTTGCTGCAATTTTGCCCTGTTAATTATGCTTGAAGTTTGAGAAAGCAGAGCAAGGTGTTTTAACGTTTTCCAGCACAATAGTTTGAACTTGATGCTGTGTCTTATGAACTAAATTACAAACAAATACTGTATTTCCTGCTTTTAAACCCTATTCTTTTCCTCACAAATGCACACTAAAACAAAAGAAAAACTGTCAGCTCTTGCTTTCTTAACAAAAAAATAAAGTAAATGCCTTAGTGACAAGGGGCAGACATTAAGCTTTTCTGAAATACAGTTTTCAAAAGTTCATATATTTGCTATCTCAGTCACTTTTCAGTCTGTGAAAAGGACCATTCTTGTATTTGAAAGCTGCTTGTTATAGGAGTCAGACTAAGCATTAAAATACTAGCTTATAAAAAAGCGTAGTATTTGTTTGGTACTTCAGTCATGAAAATATAACAAGGAGGTATAAGAACTGCAAGTGTAAATGATCTGGTGATATGGAACAATAAAAACATGCAGTCCAAATTCTCAAATGTAAATTGCTTTGCATTAGCTGTTTAAAAAACTAAAAAAAAAAAAAAATAAAAAAAATCACTGATTTAAGCTGTAGCTCGCTCTTTGTTGGTAGGACTGAAGTTTCTTAGTGAAAATACATAATTACTGATATCAGCAATTCTGTGTTTCTGGCCAGACATCAATCAACAGATTAAATCAGACCATCTAGAAAGTCTTAAGTAGTTTAAATTGCATTATGAGAAGCTAAAATTTCAGTTATTCTTTGAATGCCTAAAATTCTTACTGATTGTTACAAGCTTATAGATTCTCAGGGGTTTCAGGTAATTGTTAGCAGTGAAGTGGTTACGGAGTGTTTGGGTGCAGACAAAATGAGCTGAACCTCCTCTGTGTTTCAGAACAGTTTAATGATCACTTTGTTACTAGATAAAGCGGATGAATTGGACAGCTGAAATGTGTCGTGGCTGACTCTAAAGTAGGTTCTGCTGCTGATGCATTTGTAAATGCGTTTTAAATGCCGCGACTTTTTCCAGTGTGACCTCATTGAAATACTTTTTATCCTTTGAGACAGAAAATCCATATTAGTTTCCACGTTATCCATCTCTGTGTTTTACCCTGCAGTTGATATGATTTTGATACTGGACAGTGTACGCTATTAGAGACCTAAATCTGATCATTTGAAGGTTGGGATAGAAATCACTTGACATGCTATAAGCACAAGTGTAAGCGGACTGTTGCAGCCCATCTTCAAAAGCAGCCACACAGGCTCATCATAAATAGTGTGGGGGTTAATTGGCATGAACCTTGGGGTTTTTTATCTAAGTCCTGTTATACTGTACTTTAAACAGTCCTCCTAACTATGCTGCGTTTTTATTTTTATGGCTTTTTTTTTGCGCTGTTCTGTTCATGTAGCACAAATAAGCATTGCACTTGGTACCATGCTTTACCTCATTTCAAGGAAAAAATGCTTAACAGAGAGGAAAAATGTGGTTTGGCCTTGCTGCTGTTCTGATTTAATGACTTTGAAAAAGATAGTTTTTAATGCCTGCAATGTGTCATTTACTTGCACAACTTAAATAGGTCATTTGTAACGTCTGTGGCATTTTTACTGTATGTGGAAAAATACAACAAAGATGTGTAACAACTCTTGATTGTATTTTAAAGCTATTATTTTTCTACTACATCATTTTACTGTTATGTGAAGTAATTAAAATTAGAATGACCTCTGACTGACACTCCAGTAATTATCTCTGAACAAACCAGCATTTTACACGTATAATGTAGTTTTTGGGAGAAGATTGCCCCTAGTAATTTGGTCAGCCTCAACTAAATCTCTGTTCAGTCTGAATATTGAAATATTGAGTGCCCAGTAGTGACTTCTGAAGTGTTTGTTCAGCTTGATGCTGCTAAAGTCCATACAAAAAAAAAAGCCTACTCTTTTTAATCTCATTACACAGTGGTATGTTGCAACTGCCGAATACAGAACTTGAACAGGAACCAGTTTCGGTGCTGGGGAGGAATACAGTGATGGGCCAGGGATGAGGTGCTGGATCCTCAGCTAGTGCAAATTGATGTAGTATCATTTTAGTCAATGGAACTGCATTCATTTACATACCTGAAGATTTTGTGCTTGTATGTATGTTGCAGAGTTTCATTTTTCCTCCTTGTGAGCAAATACAGAACCATCAACTGGAAGGCGTGGGGGGTTTATGTTACTGCATATGACATAACATATGCTACATATTCTATGCATTTATCTGTACAGAAAATGAATTCTTTGTATCCCAGTCACAGCAGCACACACAATCTGAAAATGACAAAGAGCATCGTGGTCTGCTGTGCTACTGCACTTGACTCTGACAGTATTCTGGGTTTGTTTTGGATGGGGTTCCCCATGAACACATTCTCATGGAAATCTCTATTTTTTACATGAGTGAAGCAAGAAGTATTTTGATTTTTGGTACTTAAATACTGACATTGATCCTTTTTCAATTGCTCTAATATTTGAGAAGTTAATTTCTTTCATATTAGATTTTAAACTTTAAACACTACAGTTCATGACCATCAAATGTAATCTAAATATCAGCTGTTACTCAACATGAATTATGTTAGCAAATATCTAGAGGTCATTGTAGTATACTCCACTAGCAGTTAAAATTAACTTCTTTCAAAGCTAACTACAATTCTTAAAAATAAATTTCATCCAATAAAGTCCTTTGGGAGTTTTCCCTCTTTTATTTGAATGGCAACCACAGACTACTTTAATTGCTTTGTAGATGCACTCAGAATTTACTGCAGCAGCAAGTTGGGGAGAAAAATGTTTGTGAACAATAATTGGAAATTGCAGGCATTTTTATTGTAAATAGTGTGACTGAAAAGATGGTTAAAATCAAGTAGAAAGAATAACAAATATAATTTGATGGACAATAAAATATTTACCATCACATGCTGCAGCTGTCTTTAAGGGACATAAAATGTAATTCATTCATACTGTAATCATGCTGCAGAAGTTTGCAATCTGCACCTTATGGATCACAATTACCTTTAATAGTTTTTTGTAATAATTGTAGCTGAGTATATCTCCAATAAAGTTATGGTCTGTTCACCTTGTATTGTCATTTTGCCTCTTTTTTTAATTCCTGTTAATCTCTTCATAAATCTTCTAGAGTTTACCAAAAAAAAATTGCTGTTCGGTCTAAATTTTTTAAAAATTGTGAAAACATTTGTGAAAACAATATTTCTTGACCTTGTTTAAAGGCAAGTCTGCTTGTCTCCTTCCTCTGATGAATGAACTGTCTTCAGAGCTATGTGAAGACTCTTAAGGGACACTCAGGTTAAAAATGATGGTGTATGTGGTACGATTTGATCTCTGCGTTGACCATTATACCTGCAAAAAATATCTTTTGGGGTGGGAGGCCCCAGAGCACAAGGGCTCTGTAACACAGGTGTGCATGACTGGCACATGTTTTAACAATAATATGTTAATATGAGCTAATAGTCTCAGCATTAATAACATCAATTTCATTGTTTCTCTGTTTGTTTTGTGTTAGTATTTTGCTTACCCTGAATATTGAAAGTGTGTTTGTAGAGTGCCAGACAAAGATCAGGAGTTGTCCTTCCTGAAAACTTCACGATGTAGCAGTTGTTGGGCATCTTTTAGTAAACATTTTGCCTTAAGTTACAGAGAAAAGCCTGCTGGGCTGCTGGTAGGCACAGAGGTCGCTTTCTCTGGGATTTGGAGAAGGGGCCTTTGAGGGTAAGGCCCTTTAAGCTCCAGTGTGTGGGCTGGTAAGGGTAACAGCACAGCCCCCACCTCCCCAAGTGAGTCAAACCAGAAAACTTCCCCCAGACTTTCTGCAGGAAAACTGGTCTGAAAATAATAATATTAAAAATTGGTTGAAAATGCTGTTTATATCCTGTTAATTGTGGCAAAGTGAGGGGAGGGAGGGCCTTCTCAACTGGAGACTGCAAGACAGTGGTCCATCCCTTGCTGGGTAGCACTGTGAAAGAGATGGAGTTCTCCACAAAGTCAAGGTGTAAAATCAGTAGAGGTTCTGCTTCAAAGGCAGGTGGGCACATTGTTTGTCTGCAGACTTGCTTAGTATCCCTTCCAGTCCTGCATCCAAGATGTTTATGAATATACTGAAGGGCACAGGGCCAAGGATGGAGCCCTGCAGAGCCCCACTAGTGACAGGTCACCCATTCACTGTAACCCTTTGTACCTGACCTGTGGGCAGTTGTTCACCCATCCCATGATGTGTTTATCCAGCTGTGTGTGGACATTTTGTCCAGAAGGACTCTTGCAAGAGACAGTATCAAAAGCTTTACTGAAATTCAAAAAGATTACATCTGCTGCCTGTACTGTATCAGCTAGCTGGGTTACCTTATCATAAAAGGAAATCAGGTTTGATAAGCAGGACTTTCACCTCAGGGAGCTGTGCTGGCTGTGATCAGTGAGTGGCCATGTTGTCTTTCAGGTGTTTTTCAATACCTCCCTGAATAATCTTAGAATTAAAATCAGTGTAGAAACATTTCAGGTGTGGTGCATTTTAGCCAATGCCTGCTGAAGCAGATTGAGGGATCCCATTAGTGCTTGTCTCCTCAAGTTCTGGCACATCATCCCATCACTCATCACTGGCAAGCCTGGTTTTGCTCCTCCCCCCTTCAGTGCTAGTTTAAAACTCTGCTGTTTGTCCTTCTGAAAGTCCTCAGTGCTCACCCTGTAGGAGCTGAAGTGAGAATACACCTGTCTATCTGAGGAAGAGTCTACAGGTACTGCTTTCTCATCTCCTTATTACAAAAAAAAATGTATTTCATAATTACATCAGTTGAACTAAGATGTATTTGGATAGCTGTTATTACTCTCAAGTAAATCATACCAAAAAGGGAGTTTGAAAACTGAGCAAAGTCTTGAAAAAAGGTAGTAACAAAGCTAATTGTAATTTCAAACCCACAACACAGAGGAGCAGGTTTGGTGCATGTATGGGCTTCCCTTAACACTGCTGCCAGAGTCCAGGTGCAGGATCTGTTCCTTAGAGGAAATCTCCATGTCAGTGGACACAGGCAGTACTGACATGTAAGCACATTTTATTTTCCTCATAGCAGTGATTAGGTCTTTCTTTATTGTAGAATGTGAACAATAATTTCATTTTGGTGAGCAAAATAAGCAAGAACCTTCCCAGTTTTATGGAAACAGTATCATTTACTTTGCTGCTTAACCATCTCCATTTACCTGGCTCATACTATATTTTTAACATGACTTTTTATGTGTATTTTATTGGAAGTCTCATGCTAGCTTTTAAATTGAAGTAATTTTCTTCTGTTAGCTTGAAAATTTCCTGTAGTTCTGAGTTCCTGTCTGGCTCTCACTGAACTCACTGGGAAGACATCCACTTGGGGTCTGTAACTTGTGCATTTGAATTTAACACAAAAGTCCTTCAGACATGATAAGTGTAAATTCCAGATGTTAAGCAAAAGGTGAGAAACACTGATGTGCAAAGGCAGCCTCTGCTGTTCTGCTTCTGTTTTTTCAAGCTTTTAAATAAAATGTGGCACATTAACCAGCTGTCTACTTCTGAGATAACCTAGTCTTCTGCCAAGTAACAAGTGACAGGACTAGAGGATATGGCCTTGAGTTGTGCAAGCTGATGGATAGTAGGAAATTCTGCTTTACTGAAAGAGTGGTCAGACACTGGAACAGGCTGCTCAGGGAAGTGGTGGAATCACCATCCCTGGAAGTGTTCAAAAGGCACTTTTGAACACATGTGGATGTGGCACTTGGGGACATGGTGTAGTGGTGAACACAACGGTGCTGGGTTAATGGTTGGACTTGATGATCTTAGAGATCTTTTTTACCCTAAACAATTCAGTGATTCTATGACAATTCTGCTTCAGGCAAGCCCTCTGCAGACAGCATTATGGCTAACTCCCACCCGTTTCTCTGCTGTCAGTGGAGCTGCAGGGCACCATTTGGTTTTCCTGCCCTGAGATCACCCTTTCAACATGAGGTGAGTTGAATGAGAAAGAGGCCCCTTCCCCCCTAACCTCAGGATGGCACTCAGCTGATGACATGGATCTCACACAGCAGCCTGAAGCTGGAAATGTTCTTCCAGGGAAAGTCATGGAACAAGGAAAAAAGATTTCATCAGACTGCAGCATGGCCAGGGAATCACTTGTTATTCCAGGGTCACTCTCATCTCTTGCCAAGGTGAGGGTGATCCTCTCTTCTTTACAGCCACTTGGCCTGAAGCAGGGGAGATGAGCAGCTGCAGCTGTTCCAGCATTTGTAATAAACCAGTGCTAAGCTGCAGACTTACCTAACTGAAGCACTGAGTTCCATGAAGAGACTGCAGGATCACCAGTCCAGTCCTCAACTGCTGCTTTAAAAAAGCAGCTGTCACAGAAGTACTTGAGAGTCACTTTGGCATCACTTTTAACTTCACTTGGTTTCTCATCTATACAGCAACACTGAGGGAAGAGCAGCGCTGTATTTGTGTGCAAAGCAGCAAACATCTCTTTAAGCACAGACATCTGCTTCCATCTTCTTATACTAGAGCCACTTAAATCAGTTTTTACTTCTGTATATTCATTCTCCAGTCACCACCTGAATTTAGACAAGACCCAGGTGTCTGAATGAAACCTTCCCTGAGTTCAGTAGAGCCTCAATAACTTGGTAGTTAAGATTAGAGAGTCACAGAATGGTTTAGAAAGAAAGGGATCTTAAAGTGTATTTCCACCCTGCCCCACGATGGTCAGGGACACCTTCTGCAAGACCAGGCTGCTCAAAGCCCCATGCAGGCTGGCCTTCAACACTCCAGGCACTAAGCATCCACAACTTCTCTGCCTGTTCTAAGATCTGCCCTATTCTCACACAACCATAGCAATTAATGCTATTTTGCAGCACCAATTTCAAGTTAAGAAATTATTGCTTTCAGGGTGATTCTAGCTGGAATAGCAGGGCATTATGTTCCTGCCAGCAACACTCATCACCTTTTTCCCAGCTTTACATAGTACATGTGCTGTAGGCAAAAGAGATCTCATTATACAAACAAGCATGGCACAGGCAGCTGCACTCCCTGTCTGGCCAACTGGCTGCTGTGCAGGACTGTGCCAGCAAAAACCTCATGTAGAACAAGGGCAAAAGTTCCTGGGACTCTGCCTCAACAATGGTGTTGAAATTGCTTTGTGGTGGAGATGAGAAGGGATGTCTGGGAGATTTAGTAACCACTTTTTGCTGGGCCAAATGCCTTTGTTGGGCTTAAAAAAGTTGGTCTTTCTGTGGAATCTGTCAGCTAGAAGGGTTCCTGCACAGAGCACTGAGTACTGCCTGCCACAGAGGGCTGAATTCCCAAAGAATGCCATCCTTCTCAGCAGGTACAGCAAGGCAGAAAAAGGCAAGTGAGGCCTTCCCCATCCACTTTGCAGGGCTGAATCAAACACACACCCTTGTGCATGCACACTGAGAGGGAAATCCTTATTTTACTTAACATTTAATTGCAAGCTGTTGAATTTAGTGTAAAATAACCACACAGCAACCTCTGTGGAAGGTTTCTTGTAAAGTGATGTTGGTTTATTGGCAGGTTAGCTAAGGTGAAGTTACTTAATGCAGCAGCTAAATAAATTGCAGCAGAGCCTTATGGCACATAGGCTGTAGGAACTAGACATGACTACGTAGTCTATGCTAGATATACAGCAGCTGCTTTTTCTATAGGATATGGTGTGTTGATGTGTGTCAGGAAATCCCAGAAACTGCAGTGACTGAGGCAAGGAGTGATGGGGGACCTGCACAAACACCTGAAATGTGTCAACAAAGAGAGAAAGCTGTAGACTGAAAATATGTTGGAAGAAATACCAAGATTCAGAGACACTTCAAATATACAGAGCAAAGGAAACAGACCTGGCCAACACAGCACATAAATAATGCCCCCGAAAAAGGGGTGAGCATCGTGGGGAAGAGTTGGGCAGTGGTGGAAACAGGCAGAACCAGAGTGGTCTAGTAGGCAGGAGTAAATCCATTGGTAGTGATTTCAGGGGCCAGTTTTAAGCTTCTCACTTGACTTCCTTGTAAAGCTAAATCTAACAATTCAGAAGTTGATTCCTTGCCTTGATCAAAGAGTGTCGAGAAGGTCCTGAATGAGACAGAGCTGGAGAGATTTGGGGCTCACATGAAGGAACAAGAGACTACTTTGGCAATTTTGGCAAGTATGAGGGAGATGAAGCTGCAGTTGGAGCCAGCTGAGGAGCACAAACATTTTTCAGTGCTGTAGGTAACAGCAGTGTTTGATGGCCAAGCTCTAACTGGGTAAATGGCCTAGCAAAAATCCACACATTTCCTGATCTGTTCCAATATTGCATTATTTTTGTACAATTTCACCCCGTTGCCCACCACAGAGATGTCTATCTGTGCACTCCCATTTTCCTGTGGTTTCCTGGAAACACAGCTGGGCTTATCTCTGGGGAATCTGGGCAGTGCAGTGTGGTGATACTGGAAGGAGATGGAGCCTTCAAGACTTCAGCTCAACTCCCTCACCAGCCAGAGCTGCACCACGGGGAGGCTCATCCCTTTCCATGACCCACTGCCTGAGGGCTGGGGCTGAAGGCTGTGGGCTGGCCCTGCAGGGCTGGTAGGACAGCTCACCAGTGATGGTAGGACAGCTCACCAGTGATGGTAGGACAGCTCACCAGTGATGGTTAGGGCAAGAATGCCCCAAACTGTGCTAAGTTCTGCCACAGCTGCCTGTGCACCTCCCTCACCTGCAACTGTGATTATGATTTTTATACGATGCTCCCGAGACTTGGGTATAATTTTCTCCTCTCCCTGCCCCCAACCACCTCTCTCTCGACTGTCAGTGTTTATAATGGCTGTGCACAATTCCTCTGCTCCCCTAACCCCCACCCCGCCCCAGAGACAGCTGTATTTCCATAGTGAATGAAGCAATTCCTGTATGTATGATTTTAAAGTGCTTTGGGACCCTTTGGGAGAGAAGGTGCAATTGTACAAGAACAAGATATTATTAAAACAGGAATCTGTGTAATAGGTGATAAATTTTGATACTGTATGTTTAATATAATATGACGGTTGTAAATCCAGTGAATTACCATAGGTATTTGCTGTGCTGTGTGTTTATGAATTGTTTGGGCAGGTGTTTTTCAAGTCCCAGTTTTTCACACAAACACAAGTTATAGGACAGTTTAATAATATTCCTTGCTAGACTCCAATATGCTACAATTAGCTGCAGAAATGTTATATCACTTGATGGCTGAGCTTGGTTGCTGATTAAGTTAGTGTATAAGAAGGTAAATGAAAAAAGCAGCAGAGAGAAAAAGAGACCTGCACAAGTAAACTTTCAGGCCTGCCTTTGATCTCTTACAAGGAAATATCTTTCAAAGCTGCAGAAATCAATATTTTCAGTATTGTTCAACCTGTATTTTACATGTGCTTCCACATAAGTTAGAAGCAGACTATTTTGATTGCAATAACGAAATAGTTCTCTAAAAGTTTATATTCAATAGTTAAACTATTTATATTTATTGATGTAAAGGGATATCTGTACTGCACATGTTATTTGAATCAAACCTTGTTGTATCGCTTTTAAATCAGATCCAAAATAATGTAATTCAGGATTACATACATTCAGAACTTCTTATTTTTATTTTTTACTACACTTCCACATAAAAAGACTTATAAGACCTTGAAAAAAGTTTTCCCATCTCTGAAGAAGAGAGAAGTGCTGTGTTTCACTCTTTCATCTGCTTTTGCACCATGAGCTAAATCTCAGCCTGAGCTGATGTTATGCCAAGCAGCACAGGGGTAAACTGTTGAGAGGTGGGGCTGAGGAGAGCTTTAGAGACTGAAGAGCATCATCTCCATCACTGTAGGATTTTGTGAATGAAAACCAGGCTGTCATTAGTTTTATGAAAGCCTTTTGCTGGTGTTCTTTGGAGTGTGGAGTCCTTTGCTTGCTAAAGTAGGTGTTTTTAACTCCAGAGGGGTTGACGTGGCTTACACACCTCCACAGCCATTGCTGGCACCTTCCAGATGAGCAAAGCTCATGGCTGGGTTTTGGAGACTCTGTGCTCCTCCTGCTCCAGCTGATGTCCAGGGGGGCTGAAAGTCCTGGTCATCACCACCCACCTCTCCAAGTCCCATCCCACCGTGGCTGATGCCTCCCTGAGCGCCCAGGAGCTGAGCCCCGCTGGATCAGGCCCATGGCTGAGTGTCACTGGCTCTCACTAGGGTGACTCTACAAGCTGGTAGCTCGGATGGTCTCTTGCTTAAACGTTTCGTTCCCCCTTGGCTGGCGTAAGGAAGGCGCCTGCAGCCCGGCCCTCCCCGCACCGTGCCTTGTGTGTGTGTAAAACTGCCCTTGGCCCCAGATGATATGTTTGCATTTCATAATTGATGCTGAGCTCGACTCGAGGCAGATACGAAAGGACGATTTTTTAAACAGATGTTGCAGGTCACTTGTAAGTTATTTGTCAAATAAGTTTCAGAGCACAAGCCGCTGCTTTTGCCATTGTAACCAAAGGCGTCTGCTGTTCAGCAGCAGTAATTACAAAGCCAGGGCAACGCAGGGAAAATTCATCTTATTTAAAAGTGTTTTAGTGTCACCAAACAGCTTGCTATGCCATTAGGCGAGTTTTGCTAGACACATTCAAGTTGAGGATTTTAATTTGTTTGAAGTATTCTCTAAAACAGAATTATGTTGGAGTTTACATAAAATGAGAGAATGACATGAAAAGTTTTAACTTAAGCAGCAAAATATAAAGGCTAATCTTATTTAAAAGTAATATGTGTGTCTTGATTGAGTGCCCAGATACACTCAACTGGGACATTTTAGTGGAATCGGTTCTAAGCTGTTACACTGAGTTATACAGAGTAGGTTTTCCTGAGCTCACATTGCCAGACCTGAAATACTCTTGTGGCTGCATTTAATAAAGAAACGAAAGTCTTGGGTAAGGGGATATGATTTTTTATGACAGAAGGAATGCAAATAACTTTTAGTCTCATTGCCTAGACCGGGTTTGGTCTGATTTGATGGAGTTTAATAATGACTTATAACCTGTGCTGACAATGTGCAGACCCGCACAACGTCATTTAACTCATTTATTCTGCTTGCTGTAAAAACAAAGAGATGGCAAATAAATATATGGAAAGTTCATTGTTTGTCAGAGGGCCCAAGCCAAAAGTTTTCAGTGACCTTTTAAAATATGGTCCCAGGCTAGTACTAAAATGTCTGTCACTCAGCGCACACACTTGCACAATTTGGCCTTTTAACCCGTGCATCTTGTTTTTCTCTCTTTCAACTGGTTGTATGAATTTCAAATCAGCTGCAGCTATTTAAGTTTTTGCATTGGAGGATTACTGTAAATTGCAGTCTGACAATTACAATGTACAGCGCACAGGAGAGTTATTAATGGATAGGCCTACTGATGGCCTTTCAGCGCTGACGAGGGCCTGGTGTTCCTCAGCCGTAATTAGATCCAGTGGTCGGGCTCTGCGCGGAGAAGGGGGTCGGCCGGGGAGCGCCGCCCTATCAGAGGAAGATATCAATTGATCAGAGATAGTTACTATCGGCAATGTCGAAATCTCTAATTCACCTTCTTCTTAATGACTTGTATTGGCTTAAGAAGCTAAGTCATTTGACAGCACGGAGCTCGGCTGACAAAGCCGTGCAGGTGGTTTTAATAGAGGATTTCTGTTGCTTGAGATTTCACTAAAGACGGAGCAACAGTTCAACAGACACAACAGAGGCCAGTAAAAACCCCGGTCTGCTGCTCTGCTCTCTGAGGGTACCAGAGGGGCTCGGGCTGCGCTGAACCGCCACTCCCAGTTACACGGCTCTGTTCCCTTCTGCAGACCTGAACAAGGCCTTTCTCTGAGGTTTCAGTATTTATTTTAAGGAATGAACCTTACGTGGGCATAAATTATATGTGACAAATGAAAACCCTTTGGAGGGGGATTTCGTTATTTATTTATTATTGCCCTATGAAAAATGTTTTCCAGGACATAATGTTCATGGAAAACGAAATATGCTTTAAGGACAAAGAGAGAGTCCAATGCCCAGGAAAAACCAGTAAGCTTTGCAAAAGCTGAAGGCAATAGTTTTTTAGCATTGATAAAGCAAATGCAAGCCAAGTGCTTAGGTTAGACAGGGCTTCATGAACCAAAATGTCAGCTTTTTAATGAAGTAACCCAAGAAGCAGTGGTTTTGTGCTTAGATTATCACAGTGCAAATCCAATAAGAGATGGGCACCTAACACCTCAAGGCGCTGTTGATCCAGCCCTGCTCCTTTCTAGAAGGATTACAACCACCTGCTGGGAAGTTTTCCATGCAGTAAAGCTGGTAGCCAAACTGATATTCACAGTATGTCCCAGAGACTTTTTATTATTATTATTCGGATGATGTATACACATGGGAAATATAGGTTTGAGTCTGTTAAGGGTTTTTTTGGGGGTAAACATTTGTTTAAAATCTTGTTCCAATCTCTTAACACATATTGAAGTAAAATCTAATTGAGTAGATCACTGGCGTAGGCAGAACTTTCTGTTGTTGTTCTTGAGGGAGAGCTCAACAGAAAAGCAGGTCTGTGGGACTTTGCATTGTAGCCTTGAGTGGAAACATATTTATCAGCACAAAGCCTGCTATTTTAAGCTCTTCTGGAACTAGCAAAACTGATGGACCTTTCTTCTGGTTTCACCACCAGGTTCATGACCTCACTCCCAATACCACTTCTAGGTTCATGTCATGGTTTCTACTTGTGAGCTCTTTGTACTTCCAATGAACTTGTAACCTAACTCTGTAAGTTATGGCTTTGCAGCTTCTAGGATGAGGACCACTGGACCGAAGTGTTAAGAATAAATACACCGTGCACCTGTAGTGTGCTGTTGAATCTCAAGATCTCTAAGTGCTTTCAAAACTTGCTAATTATGTCTTATAAAGCTCTGAGAAAACAGAGGAGAAAACAAAGGCAGGGGGAAATAAGAAACTCTCCCAAAAGCAATAAATTGTTAAATGTTTCGTTAAGTAATTTGCCCAGCCAAGTTTATAGACTGAGCTGGAGGATGGATTGAAACATCGATCCTTCGATACTGATGGTGAAAGTCACAGAATCACAAAATTATTTAGGTTGAAAAAGACCTCCAATAACATCAAGTTCAATCTTGGACTGATCACCCCCTTGTCAACTAGACCCCAGCACAAAGTACCATGTCCAGTCATTCCTTGAACACCTCCAGGGATGGTGAATCCACCACTTCCCTGGGCAGCCTGATACACAACTCCTTCAGAGAACAAATTCTTCCTGATATCTAAACTTCCTATGGCACAACTTGAGACTATGTCCTCTTGCCCTGTCACTTGTTGCCTGGGAGAAGACACCAATCTCCACCTGAATAAATGCTCTTTTCATGTGATTGTAGAAAGTGGTAAGGTCCTTCCTGAGCCTCCTTTTCTCCAGGCTAAACACCCCCATTTCCCTCAGCTGCTCCTCATCAGGGCTGTGCTCCAGAGCCTTTCCCAGCTCCATTGCCCTTCTCTGGACTCACTGCAGCCCCTCAGTGTCCTTCTTGTCATGAGGAGCCCAGAACTGAACACAGCACTCGAGGTGTGGCCTCACCAGTGCTGGGTACAGAGGGACAATCCCTGCCCTGGTCCTGCTGGCCACACCATTGCTGACACAGACCAGGAAGCCATTGGCCTTCTTGGCCACCTGGGCACTGCTGGCTCATGTCCAGCTGCTGCCAACCAGCACTCTCAGGTCCTTTTTCACTAGGCAGCTTTCCAGACACTCTGGAAACACAGCAATTGGCCTTGAGCCTCATGCTGTTGGCCTCAGTCCATCGATCCATCAGACCCATTGGCTTCAGTGTACTCAGGAGCTCACCAGCATTTTCTTTTGCTTTACATGAGGCTAGTACCCAGAAGCCCAGAAGTCACAGATAATTATCACATAATTATAAACATCTGTCATTAAAATGAGAGCTGTCATTTTTGAGCTGACTGAGTTAGCTGGGGTGTCAGCCTCATCCTGAATTTAACATGGACATACCAGAAGAAAGCTAACTGCAGAATGCTGAGGTGGAGGGCTGCTTTTCTGTACAATGAAGAAAAAAAGCACGGTGATAGAACTTGTCTTCAACCCAAAATGTTCCTATCCCACCATGAACAATGAGGGAGGCCCAAAAAAACACTTTTTGGGACATGTGTGTAGGTCAGCAGTTTGTTATAAATATTGTTTTATTTTAGAGTTGCCTGTGCCCCTAGACTTCTGCTTTTTGTATTTGAAGTAATGTGGTGAAGGGAAGGTTTCTTCACCCATTTTTAGAGTAATCCCCACAGTGAAAAGCTATTACTGACATCTTTGGATGCTATTATTTAGTTACAAACTGCTGGCAGTGGTGAGAACAATAAGCAGAGTGGTTCTTCAAGATGCTGGCACATCACAGAAAGGTGTTTTCCTCCTGCCATGTGTCTTGTGTCATCTGCCAGGTACTGGTGCTGGGGCTGGCCTACATCTCCACTATGTTGTCTGCAACTACCTGCCAAATAGACAAAAGTCAAACTTCTCTGAGAAACTGAGAAAGAGTTTGGTACCAAGAATCCAGCACAACCTGTTCTCTTGTTGTGAGTCTGTCTTTTTTATTATTTAATTTTCGTTCAAGTCTGGGTTGGAACACTTCAATTTATTTTGCTTTATCTATGTTGAGGGACTTCGTGAAAGAATCATTTGGGAGGCAAAGAGCAAACCTTGATCACTCAGACCTTAAAGGTGACAGTTTTGGCACATTTTGAGGGCTTAAAGCAGGGGGGCCACATTCTTTGCTCATGTTAAAAGGGGAACCTCTGCTGACTCAGTCAAGCTCTGTTCATTTGTGCAGAGAAGATAGGGCCCAGTGGTTTGCTTTGTAATGGTTTCCATAAGAGACATCTCAGCTCATTCCCTGTAATAGTCTGTGTGGTGTGAATAATTGCAATCTGTTAGCAATTTTGAGCAAGCCTGTTAGCACCATGAGCTGATCAGCTGAGTTTTGCAGAGATGTCACTGAGCTCTTCTGTCCCTCAGTCTTTGCTCTGGCAGTTCATCTCTGCCTACAGGGCAGCGTTATGTGGGACCTGCTGGTACCAGGTAACTCTTCCCCCTTTTGCTTGCCAGTCATGTCTGTGCCCCACCATGTAATATTTCAATTCAAGCATGCCTGTTCAGCTCAGGGGCTTTGAAGGTAGTTGCTCTCTTGCTTCATGCCCACTAGCCATCGACTTTGGGATGAGCTGGTCACAAGAGGGTATGTGATTGCTGGCCTGATTCTGGCAGGGTGCCCATGAACCACGATCCAAATATCATTTTGTCTGTGCATTGGAACCTGTGTCTATACCTCATGCTTCTTCCCCAAGTAAAAAGTTTACTAATTCAATCTTTAGTACATACATATCTGTATATATACACATATTTACATGTACACTTTGAGTGAGTGTGTATGTGACTGGCTCATCTATTCCTTGCATGTCAAACCTCTGACAACAAAGCAAAGAAAACCACCAGCTCTCCAGCTTCTGAAGTGAAGCACTGCTGCAAAAAGGATTATAATGAATAACTGACTTCTGTCTTAGTGGTGCCTTCATCTTTTTATTCCTTTTTAAAATAAAGTCTGTTTTGACTGTTTTGCTACACTGTTAACAGACGGATACACTCAAAATGTTGGCAGTTATGTTCAAGACTGGATTAATATGGGTTTGTTATTTTACTAGCATATCCAAAGGCAAATATTCCTACTGGACTCCACCCTTCAGCTGTGAAGCAGGTTGTAAATCAGTCCCTTTTTTGTTGTTTTTAAAGTAGTTTAGGGGCTTTAAAATGGTATTTAACATTATTACAGTCTGCTTGAATATTGTACAATTTCTAACTATTTCTTCTTTTTTATATCCACTTTCCTGCCACTCAGAAGCTTCTAAAGAAAACAGTGCAGTCACTGCTAATGCCAAGGTGTAGCAGAAGTGCTTATACTGTTCTTGATGACTGTTCTCTCCCAAGTATTTAGCTGCTATAATTTTTGGCTTGCTAGGGAAGGAATGAAGGCCAGGTCTTCAGATTCTGTCTTTAAGGCTGGAACGGGTAAATTTGTCATTGCATCTTTCCCTAGGAAAGCTGTCGTAAGTGCAGAGCCAGTGGTCCTTGCCCTTTGCTGCCATCCTTAATGTATCACTAAGACTATGGAAAAAATATTCTGCATCTGGAAATATGGAAGGAAATGGCTACTGGATCAGGAGCCAGCAGTTCTGATGCTAGCACAGATTCAGGCTCAAGCACTCTGTGACCTGTGAAAATTATATCCTAAAATATCCCTGTTCATGTGTTTCTATTTTGAAATTTTGGTCTCTGGGTTTATTCTCTTTCCTCAAAGTCAGAGCAATATAACCTGGGTGCTGGAAGAAACTGTTTTTTGAGCTGATCTTAGATTCTTGGCTGATTCTAAAAATAGTGCCTGCCTATCCATTAAGATAAGACTGAAACTCTGGTGACATTAAGCACAACTATAATAGCTTTGGTGTTCTGGTCTGAAAAAAAATGCCCATCCTGTCTAGCAGGGCCATTGTGTTGGTCTGGTCTCTCAGACCTGGGGGAGTGGTTCCAGTCTATCAGATGTCACCTCCCACCATGCCCAAGCAGCTGCTGTCCCCAGAGGGAGAGAACAAGCGAACATATGATGTTTCAGAGCTCTTGTGATAAAGCTTGAGTGCCCTGGAAAGCAAATCTGCTTCTTGCTCACCTCGTTCTCTTCTGATTTCATGTCCCTGAACTCTCTTGTGCTGCTTGTTTTCGTTTTCTTTGCAAGACTCCCCTTATCTGGACTGCTGCTGGATCTCATGTTCCCGTTCACATCCTGCCCCTGTGCTGTGGAGGGCACATGGGACCAGTGCAGCCTGTGCTGGGAGCCCTCAGCCTCACTGAGGAGCCAGCATCTGTGCACAACGTGCTGTGCAAACCCAGGGCTGCTGGCTGTGCCGGTAGCATGTTTAGAGTTTCCCAAATGTAAGGACTAAAAGGTGAAAAAGATTATAATTTTTCAATCCCTGTAATCTAATCACTGTGTAGATTGACATCCAGCCTTGCTTTGCTGCCCTCCCAGCACTGTGTTCCCGCCCCTGCCACCCCAGCAGTGGTGTCTGCAGCCTGCACACTGAGCTGGGCAAGGGAACTGTTCTCATCACAGCCTGTCTTTAGTAGTTTTCTGTTTTAACATCATGTTAGCTTTAAGCTGGATCAGGTTCCTCATCTCACCTACTGCATAACTTCAGGAGCACTGGCATCAACAGGAGGCAGAGGGCAGGGCTGCTGGAGGCAGGGGAAGCAGGAGCTGACACCCATCTCCCCTGCCCCTGGCTGTGAGCCCCTGTGAGACCCCCAGCCCTGTGCTCCCAGCCTGTGTCTCCCTGTGTCACACCAGCCATGGCAGCATCACCAGGACCAGCTGCTGACCTGGTGCTCAGCTTACCCAGGGAGCTGAGGTGTCTGTACAGGGCCCTGTGGTCCCAGCACAAGGAACTCATTGGAAATGGTTGGCAGTGGGCAGGTGAAGGAGAGCTGGGCCATTTCTCTCAGGCTGACCAGGGGTCAGAATAGGTGTGGTGTGAAACTGGACCTGCATGAAGGCACCAACCAAAGCACCAGCTCAGCATCCTCATGTCAGACACAAGCAAGCATTTCACAATTTACCTTGAGGATGGGACAGAAGCAATTTACTTCATATTTCTGCAGGTATCAGTCTGTGAGCTGTGGCTGCTCCCTGCTCCCCATCCCCTATGCACACACACACACACAATGGCTTCTTTGTTGGAGTGGAAAAATGCTCCACGGGGAGCTGCCCATCCCAGAATGCAGCTCTGTTTGTGTCTAGAGCCGTGATGGATCACTGTGGGGAACCTTAAATCTCTGCAGTGCTCAGATCTCTATCAAAAATGAGGGCAGCTGGAGTACGCTCCATTTAATGTAAACTGCATGTAGAGCTGGATTCCTCACCACCTTGTCAGTGCCACCCCCAGCTGCCAAGGCCTGAGAGCCCCTGAGCCTACTGAAACCAAAGGGAGGTGAGCATTTTCTTTGACTTGGATGCAGGTATTTTAAAGGGAACATGGGAAATAATTAGCACATAATTAACCTGTGGAACTTTCTGCCAGGAAGTATTACTGAGGCCAACCGCTCTGCAGGGTTAGGAATTTATATGAATAATAAGAGGTCCAAAGTGGAAAAGGTATCAGCCTTCAAAGTAGGGAGGACATCATTAACCAAAGTGGGTTAAGGAGATGATTTTCTTATGAATAAATTGTTTTCTAGTGGTCTGTTGTGGGATGTCTCTCACATTCCTGTGAACTCTCTGGGAATAACTACTGATGAAGACAGTAGGGCACTGGTCTGATGCACTCTGTCAAGCACATTTCCTATTAAATATACAATATTGCAGATGCACTCTAGAGCTATTAGAGCAGCACTCACCCTGGTTCTTTCTGTGCTCTGGAAAATAACTGCTTGTTCAAACAATGTAAAAACAATTGCATCCCAGATCTGTCACTCTTATTTGAATGGTTCATTGTCACTTCATCCCACTGGCAAGTTGTTCATTAGAAATGAAAATATATATATGGAGGAAGCCAGTCTGTTCAGGGGGTGTCAGAACAGGTCAGACTGGAAGGCTGCCCTGCCCAGGAGGGGCCTTTGCAGTGGTCTGTAGGTGTCTGAGGAAAGAACATAAGCAGTGGAGTAAGTGATGAGTTATCCTCCCTTGCAAACCATCTAATCTAATGGGACTTCATATCTTGTGGATTTCTTGTGGAACTTCAGGTTATGTCCCTACCACAGGGATTAATACACACTTAAATTTTTATTCCTTCTTGAATCTTTTTTGTATTTTGGCCTTCACTACATGCTGCAGCAGTGTGATCCCATGTTGTCTCACCTTCTGGGTAAGAAGGTGCCTCCTCTTGGTGGTTCTGAGTTTTTTTGGCCCAGTCCCATAGGATGGAGTAGAGTGAACAGTCATTCCCACAAGATATTTTGGCCTCAGGGGCATTTCTTGTACCTTCTGCTTCCTGCCTCCTCACAGCTTTTCACCCAGCAGATCCTGAGACACCTCAGAGCCTCTGTTGCTCCCTTACTCTCCTCTTCCAAGGAAGAGCTGAAGCACCTCTGCTCAGATGGGCTCAGCAAGAGACACAGAAACACAGAATGGGTCAGGTTGGAAGGGACCACATTGAGTCATCTGGTCCAACCTCCCTGCTCAAGCAGGGTGATCCCAGAGCACATGGCACAGGATTGCATCCAGACAATTCTTGCAAACCTCCAGTGAGGGAGACTCCACAGCCTTTCTGGACAATCTGTTCCAGTGTGTGGTCACTGCACATGAAAGAATTTCTTCCTCATGTTCAGGTGGAACTTCTTGTCCATCAGTTCCTGCCCACTGCCCCTTGTCCTATTGCTCAGCACTCCTGAGCAGAGCCTGGATCCATCCTCTTGACATGCCCCCTTCAGATACTGACATACATTGATAGGGTCCCCTCTCAGCTGAACAGGCCCAAGTCTCCCAGCCTTTCCTCACAGGAGAGGAGCTCCAGTCCCCTCATCCTCTTTGTGGTCTCTGCTGGACCTGTTCCAGGAGCTCCATGTCCCTCCTGGACCAAGGAGCCCAGAACTGCACCTCACCAGGGCTGAGGAATGGGGCAAGGCTTGCAAATATTTATTGTTCTGCACCCTAGGTGCAGACTTTCTTTTCTCCTTGACTTTACAAGAGATCTAAGTTTTTGCTATGTGCTTTCTCTGTAGCATTTGTGACTTCACACACTTCTATCATATTTGCTCATCTTTGCCACTCCATTAAATTTAAGTAATTTCTTTTAAAAGTACCTTTTCCACTGACTGCTTCAATATTTGAAAGTTCCAAATATCCTTGTCTTCAACACTCTTTTGCCTTTCCCTTTTGAATTTGGCCCATCCTGCTAGAGGCAGGGTAGCCAAAACAGCATCAGATTCACAATGTAGGGACACTGTGCATTTGCACAGAGGGACAGTGAGCACTGTGGTTGTGTTCTCCTGACCCCAAGTTTTCAATTGCTTTTTAGACCACTGTGAAACACAGAGCTGATACTTTCAGAGGACAAATCACAATGAGTTCCAGTTCTATTTCATAAGCAGTTTTTGAGCTTGTTTAAGGAGTACAACTCCAGGAACACCTCCTTGGAACAACTCCTTGTGGGTATTTTCTCTCCACTGCACAAATGAAAAATGATTCTTCAAAATTTTTCATGTGAAACTATGGCCATTTTGAGTCAGACCAGAAATGCATCTTGGCCACAGCCCTGTCTCTCTGATAGTGGTTTGTGGAGGCTTAGGGAAAGAACCAGGTGTTATTCTGTGATATTTTCTGTGCATATTTTCCATATCTGTGGCTTGGGAACTTCTTGGCCAGGAGGTTGCGTTTGTTTTTCTTCACACTGTCCTCAAGGGACCTTTCCTCCATTCACATGCACATGGATTTTTTAATACCTTTTATTCCAGCCATTTTTTAACCTGCAAGAGGAACTCATCCTTATCCTTGAAGACCCTCCCTTGGCATGAGGAAAAGCAGGTTTCTGACCTTTTTTCAAAACTCCAGACTTGCTCATCTGACTGCCATAACAGCCATTGGCTATTATAAAAATTATCTTTGCATATGCTTTGAAAAGTACCTTTTTCTAATATAGTCTCCTTTTGCTTTTGTCTGTCCATGTGTAGAAACCCAAAGGGGATTGCAGCTCACAAAAACTCTCCAGCCCAGCTTGAAACCAGCAGCCTCAGAGCTCTTGGAAATGATGGGAAGGTGCACAGACCCCCATGGGTTACTCAGCCTTCTGCTGCCATGACTGCACTGATATCAGTACCCAGCAAGCCAGATGAAAGCTACTCCTGCTGTCTGCTCAGGCCACAGTCACACCTCCAGGCTGCAGTATAGTCACCCCCTCTGTCTCAGAGTCTTACACTAGATGAGTTCTTCCAGTTTTGATAAATTTGCAGTGAAATATTAAACACTGGCATATACATTTTTTTTGGCAAAAAGAAGCAAAAGTTGGAGTCTGAATTTAAAACTGTAATGCAACAAGTGGACATGAAGATTTATGGACTTACCAAACACATACAACTTTTGAGACATGCCTAGCAGACATCATGCTTTTAAAATGTCACAGTTCATGTAGTTGTCACTTCAAACACTAAGGAAGCTGGCACTCCCAAAGTGCCAGCAAGCTCTGACTGGACAGTAATAAGACTCAGACATCTAAAATTAAAAACTGTCCAAGAAAATGTATAACTTCTTAAAGACCTCATTCTGCATGTTTTATACCACATTCCACTTTGCAAAGAAATGGTTGTCTGATCAGCTAAATAAAAATGAGATGTTTCCACTGTACCTTCAGCAGAGGAAACAGAGCTGTTTGTAATGGAACAGCTTCCATGGGAAATGTTATGAGCCCTACTGATTGAAAAATGTCTTCTCCTATGAGGGTTTGCTTGCCTTGCTCTGGCAGATGTCTAATCAATGACTCTGAAATGTGTTTTACACTGTGACCCATCTGAACACCACTGATGAACAGAATGTATTTTACTTCTGCAGTTATCAAAAGCCTCATTTCAGTTCACAAATCGTGTAGTTTTTCTTTCTGTTGCAGCATTTTGGTAATGTCAGCTTGGAAATCTCGCTGCAGCCTGTTCTGGCAAACAAAGTGCACTGACCTAATTGAGACCTCTGGTGCAAAGAGCAAAGTTTGGAAACCTGCTGCCTTGCTCCTCCTGACAGCAGCAGACAGCCAGCCCTGTGGAAGGAGATTTCTCCTGCTGAAATGCACTATTGATAAATGAACCTTTTCTTCTGGTTCTTCAGAAAGTCAAAATAAATATTAAACCCCATAATACAAGAACACTTTTTATGAATTCCAAGCAGACTTCACTCTTCAAAGAAACATGTTTGTTTTGAGTTTGAGAACTTAAACATACAAATTTTCTGGTGAGCTGAGGCAGGAGAATTCTGGAGTGAGTTTATTCTATGCTAACAGGATATTCTGCGGATGCACAGCATTAAATAATCATAGATCAGATGTTTTAAATGTTATTTTCCATATACCTGGGTGTAGTTTTAGAGCCAGCTGTTGCCCCCTCATCATCCTAGAGACATACTGGTTGTACTGGATTTTCCTGTCCTTTTGCTGCATGTTTCCTTAGGTCAGTCAGATCAGTTCCCTCATCCAATGGCCTCAGCCCCTCGAGTCCTGCTGTGAGCACAGTCAGGGACAGGTACACGTGGCTGAGCACAGAGGAAAGAACAGTTCATGCCCTTTCAGGCACAGGCTCAAAATCACATTTTTCAGACTTCTGATGCAGATGTTGGACACTAATTAGTGCACTGACTACCTTGTTCCACTGAATTCCTTGTTTCCCTCGATGCCTCCAGTCACACTTCCAAGCCAAAGGTTTCTATTGGGTATGGTGGGATTTTGCACTTTGACTTAATTAAAGCACATAACAGAAGCACAGTTAACTCTCATCCAAAAACGTGGAACCATGCTAGAAATGCATTAGGATGAACAGTTCTGTTGTAGTTTCCTCTTTTTTCTATGAAGAGTTCCTTTGGTGAGGCAAATGGAAATAAAATGGAAAGGAAAAGAAATATTCTTCCCTATGGAGATGAACAAGAAAAATAAGAAAGCCCATTAAAATCCTACTACTAAATAAAAAAGACAAGAAACAATTCCTGCACTGCCACCACAGAACACAGCAAAAATTAATGTTGTCTGTCAGTATTGGTCAAGTTCCTTTTCTTGTGCCCCCTTCAAGAACTGAAGACACAGCAAAAGCAGTGATGCCAATGCACTTCCCAAGTTTACTCATCTCCATTCTTTTCTCTGCCAAACTGCCTGGCTCTTCGAGAAAGACTTTTAGTTCACAAAAAGTTCAAGGATTGCTAGCTTGTACATTGAAGGACTGAAATAAGAGATTTTAATTAAATTCCAGGCTTGTTATTGAGTTAGGGTATTGTCACAACAGACTATTTTGTTTTGGAGAATTTGAGGGTTTTTAATATGCAGCACAAATCTTACTAGGGCTAAAAGAAACATCAAGAAAATGAGAAAAGGAGGAATCTCCAGTCTTTGGGTTATCAGATCCTTTTTGCTCAGTTTGTAGGCTCAGAGCAGGCGTGTGGTTGGATACAGTGAGGTGCAGTACTTTTTGAACAGTACTCTACAACTGGCCCAAAAGAAGTTTCATAGGTAACTTTCCTCTTGCTTGGGTGAGCAAGACTCCTTGCTTGTGACTGCAGCTGGAGTGTTGCTGCTCAAGTGTGACAGCAATTTTATCAACCAGGGATACCATGTACACAATCACAGCTGAGCTCACAGATTTGCCTTTCCTGGAGGAGTTACCAGGAGAGTCATCACAGGCCTTTTAGCAGCTCTCCAGTATTTTCTGAGTCCCACTGCGGGATCCTGGAGAACAGAGGTGCCAAAACCATGAATTCTCCATGTATGACCCCATGTATGACATGTGTGACATGTGCTGCATGTCCTTTCCCTTCCAGTGCATGTTATCATAAGTCTCCTGCTTCCAGCGTGGCTGATTAGGTGTGTGGCTACAGCTGACCAGCTAGGTGGGATGAGTTCTTTAATCACTCCACTGGGAAGACTAAATTCTTTCCCTAGCTGTGTCCGATGAGCAGGCCATGTATTTGACACTCCCTGTTTACAAGGAGTTGACAGGGCAAAATATTTGGTGTAGGGTGTATTGGATGGATGGATTATGTAGAAATTTGGAGGTGGAATAAGCAACACGTTTAAGAGAGGCACAAATGTGTAGGTTAAAACTCTTAGATTAAAGGCCTATGAAAGATTTGAGTAGTATCATTCTTGCACTGCCCTAGGTACCAACAAGAGTGAAATCAAAGTACTGACAGTACTTTGGGTTCCCACAGACCAAAGGGATTTTGAAGCTGACCTGAGGTGAGAAGGGAGACTTTGGAGGGGCAGGAGGTCTCTTGCATCCCAACAGGCCTTGTGCTGTCATGAGAAGTTTTCTGGAGGATCTGAAGTCTCTTCTGACAGCCCATGGGGATCTGTGTTGGCTGGGATGCTGGACAGGTGGTGGAGAGGGTGTCACTGGCATGTCCCAGCACTGAGCTCTGTGCTCACACCAACCCTACAGAGAGATGACAAAACAAGCTGCTGCTCACCAAGGCCTTGCTCTTTGGCTAAAGGAATTAATAAGAAAGACAGAGAAGGAAGGCCAAATGGTGTGGGCAGGCTGCATGGTGACAGCTGCCCCCTGGGATGCCACACGTGTGCCTGGACTGATCCAGCAGGGGACATGGCCCCTGTCACCCCTGTTCAGCAGTGTGCATTTGTCACTACAAGGCACTGTGTATTTAATATCTCACAGGACTTGTATGACTTCCAAGGCCCATATGTCATGAATGAGATGAAATACTTTCCAAAGTGTAGAATAACCTCTTTAATCCCAGGAACAGCAGATTTTCACGTTGCTGCTATCACATGTTTCTCTTGAGCCCAGAAAAAGTCTCTGATTTCTCTGGTTTGTCCATTAAGCTGTTCCATGACCCCCTTAGTGGCCCACAGGCTGTCTAGCAGTTCTTGGTCCTGCTTCACCAGGTGGAGAGGCTGTTGGTCTTGCTGGACATGCCTACTGAAATTAATGCAGAAAGTCACTCACACTGTTTTGAGTTGTGAAGCTCTACCATAATAAAAAAATATAGATTTATGGACAGGACATGCTTCTATGGTGCATTGGTAATAGCTTTCTCCTTGTAGAGATATATATTCAAAAATATAAGGATGTTGAGCTGTCAAAAAAGTGATTGAGGCAGCAGCTAACTATTATTTTTCAGGGGAAAAAAGTGCTCATTTGTCACTGACCATCTTCTCTTGATGTGGTTATTCCCAATTAGGCTAAAAGTGCCAGAATTACAATATAGTGTCTGCCAATTCAGCTTTACAATGGCTAGATAATTATAGAGCAAGAAAATAGTATGTCTGGAAGGGTGTTAACTGAAGAGCAAAGGGCCATGTAAATAAACTTGACAATGATATTGAAAGGCAAGAAGAAGACACTACTGGATAATACCATTATTGTGTGCAGGAGTTACTTACATGCACCCAGAGCTTGTCACAAGTAATGAGAATTAGAGGAAACCCCCTGCCCTTGGATGCCAGGCATGCCATGGAACCTCTTTGCCTCAGGAATGCCACCACAGAAGCTTAATTTTCTTTGTGTGCTGCACAATGCAGAAAATTGGAAACCGCATCTTCTGACCAGGCCTAAAACATGGCCACTGTGTCAGCTTCCAAATATCAGCTCTCCAGGCAAGTTCCTGGAAGTCAGTCAGCTCCAGAGCAAAGTGGGAAAGGGAACATGGGGCATGAGGAAGTGTTGGGTTTTTTTGTAGAAACCATGTGTTTTGTGTGGTGATGGAACTCCAAAGAGCTAACCACAAGGGTTAGCAACACCAGGTACTACTCTGGCCTTGCCTTCATCACCAAATAGTGCTTACAGGAAGGTTAGAAAAAATTCCATCCATTTCCAAGGTTTTCACCAGACACATTTATGGCTTCAGAAGGTCTTCAGCCTCTTTTATGTGCAAAAAATATTAAATTGCAGCACAAAATCCTGCATCTTTCACCAAGTTAAACTAACAACTTCTGCAAGCCACTTGTAGAGCATGTCTACATCTGAGCCTGCTCAGTCCATTTTCTGAAGAGGTTTGAGCTCTCTCAAACATGAGCTTTCTCTGCAATGGCCTGTCCTGACCAGAAGTTATGGTTAGTGCAGCTCTGTTAATTGTTTGAGGTGTAGATTAGCACAGATACCACACTGTGCTAACACAACCCCATTGCTTTCAGCCTGCTCTGAGCATGGCCAGAGCAAGGAAATGTTTGCCTGGAAAACATTGTGTAAATGTTCTTTTCCCTAAACTAAAAGGAGGGCTTGTACAGCACCCAGCAGAAGGTCCTGCTCTGAGACAAGGTCTTTTATTTGCACTGAAAAATAAACAAGAATCTTATCCATAGCTAATAAATATCTTCAGGATTTGGCCCATAGAAATAATAAATGGGATAGGTCTGTCAGATTATGAAGTGTACATAAGATTTCTCAATTTTTTTCTAACTGTGGCTGTACATTAATGGAGACACGATGTCAAAAACCACCCCATATCATGATATCCAGTATATTGCATAATGCCCCACTGTGTTGGTAGGGGGAAAAAAAAGCCTAAACAATCTATATTCCTTAACCTCTCAATGAAGAAACGTAAATTTCTAGATGTCATGGTGACACAGAAAACTTTAGAACTGGAAGCAAGCTCATTATTCAGGACTGAAGAGCAGGAGACCAGGCAGTAGTTGCCCTGCAATTTTAAGCAAATGAAACACACAGATTATTTTTAAGTCACTGTCCCAGTTTTGTGAGGATTCATTGCTCTTCCTGCACAGGAAGAGTGTATCCCACTGCCTATTCCCCTCTCTCTGGAATCACATTGTCTCCTTGCAATTTTCCAGCAAACACTTAGACATGAGGCATGAGGAAAGTGGGTTTGCTCCTCATTTTTCTTCTTGTTTGTTTTTTTGTTTTTTTTTTTTTTTAATCCGTGTAGGATCTGGGGATAAAAGGGGGGGAA
>VZRX01003924.1:309113-354913 GCA_013398075.1 Notiomystis cincta
TAAATCAGTGTAGCATCTGGGAATAAGAGGGAGGAAAAGAATCAGGAGCCAGCAGATGTCCCCTGGTTTACCAGTGGCCAGCACAATGTGTGCTGGTTGGGATGTCACCTACAGGTGCTTCAGTTTCACCCCATGGAGCATCTTGCTGCCTTCAACATCCTGTGTGAGAAAAGCTCTGCCACCCTCCCTAAGAGTCATTGCCCTGCTGAGTGAGGCTCATACTGACAGTGTGGAGGAAAACTGCAGTTACCCAACTCATCCCTCTGAGAGCTGTTTTCCATCAAAGCAGTCATTGCTCAGCTGTAACCAAGGCTGCTGTTTGCACTGCTGGTGGAAGGCTGTCTGTAAGTGTATGCAGTGTGAGCAGTGAAATGACTGCCTGGATCAGCTAGTTCAGCCTAGGGAGTGCTTTCAGCACCTCCCTGCTGTCCTAGACATCTCCCCACTTCTCCCCACAGTTCTCCACAATCTCCTTTCTCAGTTCCTGCCCTCAGCTGTGGTGCCAAGGCTGCCTGTATGGCTTCTTTGAGCTTGAACAGAGTTAATTGTTACAGAAAACTGAAAGAGAGTCGATTTAAATCAGATATTAAGAAGAAATCCTTCACTAGGAGGGTGTTGAGACACTGGCACTGATTGCCCAGAGAAGCTGTGGATGCCCCATCCCTGGAAGTGTTCAAGGCCAGACTGAACAGGGCTTGGAGCAACTTGGTCTAGTGGAAGGTGTCCCTGCCCATGGCAGGGAGGTTGGAAGTAGATGATCTCAAAGGTCCCTTCCAACCCAAACTAATACATGGTTCCATGATAACAGCAAAGTTTGAACACGAGTTTCCACTTGGAGAATGTACAAATACAGCCTACCACAGCTGTGCTGCACTGAATGCCTTCCAGCCTTCCCTCTAAGCAGGTTTCAGATCTCTACCTAGGGACACCTAAATACTTCTGAATCTGATGAAAGTGCCTCAAACCCATCTCTTTTCTGAAACAGGCCACATTCTTCCAGACTCCCTCATGCTTAGGTAACACAGCTGAATATCCTGGGCCTATGCTGGCTCTTCCAGTATTTCATGAGCCATTCCCAGCTGCACTCTCCCTGTGCCCCTGTGCTTCAACCAGCAGGGAGGACAAGCAGCAATGCAGGGGACTGTACCCTCCAGCCCCACACACAGCATCTCTCCAGGTGGCCTCTTTAATCTCAAATAAAGCAGGACCATTTATGGGGATCATCTCCTCTCCTCCTACTTTGCTGTTGCCTCTCTGTCCCTTGCCTGCCCGTGGCTGGGGCTGAAGCCTCTGAGCAGCCCCCTGAGCAGCCCTGAATTGGTGGGCACCTCTCCCTGTGTGCTTTTTGGTGGGAGACCCTGAACACTGTGCAGCAGTGCATGTTTTATGCAGTTTTATGCAGTTGTGAGCTGTGTAAGATTAGAGGGGTGCCCAGAGCTCAAAAGCAACATTCAAAGCAACTGCAGAGCTGGGATGAGCCAAGGTCTTAGAGATTGCAAGGGTTCACATCAATGCCTCCTGGTGATGCACCCAAAAGGATTTCAGGTCCTGTCCTTCAAGAGACTTGTACTGCTTTATACCCTTCAAAAGCAGATTATATTATGCATTAATATGGCAAAACCATTCACCTGGATCCCAGCTGCTAAATTTTCTTGGCCTGGCATCTTACTCAGATATTTGAGCTCTTCCTTCCCTTCTCAACCACCTTTGTGTGACCTGGGGGAGTCAGGCATATGGGTACTATAAGACAATCTCTTTGGGAGTCTGTCTTCTTTTCCAGGAACTTAAATACTTACAAGGCTCTGGCCTGTTGGCACCTTAACAAGTTATACCTCTTCATATTTCATCTTTTCCAGGGGCACTCAGAGTTTGGGAGTACTGAATTTGGTGTCTCTGCAAATTCTCTAACCAAGCAAGCTGGTTACCAAATATACTAAGTATGAGAAAATTAGCAGCCTAATAGTGCAGCTCCTTTATGGCCTTTTAATGTGTCCTTTCATTTCCACTCATTTGGAAAGAACCTGGCTAAATGGCAAAAGTAAGTACCTGTGGAGTCACAGGGCCAAACACATTCCTGGTGCAAGGCCAATGAAGTTACACTTGGGACAAGTTTAGCTCAGTGGATTTAGGTTTGCCTCTGTTTTCCAGCACATCTCAGTACATTCATGCTGTCCATGAAATGAACCCACCTTTTGTGTTGTTTAAACCTGAAGACATACTACATGTTTTGTATTTCTTGTCAAATAGCCCCCAGAATGCTGTATCAACCTTCAGGGCTAACTCACCCATGAGGTAGCTGCCTTTTTAAGATTTCTGCCTCCTCAGGCATGCCCCAGTGAGTGGAACAGAGCCAGGGAAGGGGGATAAATGCACCTTCCTTCCCAGAGGGGCATAGTGCAGAGAATTGTGGAAAAGGATTCGAGACCTTCAAAGCATCTGAGCCTCCCTGTGGAAGGGAGCACAGGGGCCATGGAGAATGGGGAATACACTGGAGCAGGACTGAGGTTGTTTGCCTTTGAGCCAAGCAAGTGACACAAAAGCAGACTGCAGTTACCTTTCTGTCCCCTCCTTATCATACCACCCCTCTGTTGTGAGCCCGGTGTGTTTAATCCCAAGGATCTATCCCAAAATATTTAGCTCATTTTGTACATATTACCTTCAGGTAATCATACACCATTGAGTCATACATCATGGGATTAACAATCCTACACATGGTATAAACAGAACCTAAATAAAATCCCAGAAAAAGGATATTGCCTTTTAAATAAGTCCTGACAGCTGTGGAAAATATTATGCCCCAATACAACCCTCCCATACGACATACATTAATATGAAGAGAACCCCAAACTGTTCCTCTGGATATTTTGTAAGGTTTTATTTTATTGTGGATTGGACATATTGAAGTAAGACTATAATCTTATTGTGCTCTGACCTGTGCTTTTACTGCACTGTATAAACAGCAGTTACTACGTTAGATGGAGAAATGTTTACAGAAAGAAGAAATAAAAACAAACGGATTTATTGTGTTGCAGAAATTTGAAACAGGGCTGAAAGGCTGCCCATGTGTTTTGTGCTTGTGAGACCTTTCCCTGATGGAAACAGACAGCTTAAACATGACAGAAGCCCAGTGAGGTCCTGTGCTATCAAGAATAAAATGCAATATCCGCACAGCACCGACTCTTTCCAGGCAGCCTCGCCGGCAATCACAGCCCTTGCTACGGCTCCTGCTCTTGTCTGTTCACATACAGCAGGTTTGGGGTCTCACTTTTTTTAATAGATTTTGAAATTGTTTTTAAGTGCTAGTGAAAAGTGCCAGATTGACAGCTCTGGAGTCTGGAGTCTCCTTTTAACCACAGAAAGAGCACAGCACGGGAAATGGCAAAACAAACTTCCTTTCCAGCCCCATCCACAACCCCATCAGTGCAGAGAGAAGGGAAGCACAGTGGGTTATCCTTCTCCACAGGCTTCCCCAACGTCTTAAAGCACTCAGGGCAAGCAGCCAGCAGCCTTCATGGGCTGCAGGCTGTGAAATCACCCAAGGCACCCATAAAACCAGTCCACATACACAAACCACTGGGGAATGAGAATCTGCATTTTGGGAGAGCCCTTCTCTCCTCCTCTCTTTCAAAGGCTGACTTTTTCTCAAGACAAAGATCGTTAGAGAAAAGTGACTTTTTCACATCATGATTTGGCTTCTTTTTTTCTTGTGGACATTTTTACTGACAAGCATATCAAGATCAATGCCAGCATGATCATTTAGATTTTTCATTTTTCCAAATTCTGTGTTTCTGGCAGAAAAGAATGCTAATAAACATGTCAGTGATATCCTTGATAAGAAGATTGATTAAAAGCACCATATGCAAAATCTTCAGCTATAAAGCACAGAAGTGAGACACTGCCCTGTTTTCAGCCCCACAAAGTGGAAACAATTTTGAAATTTTTTAGGATTTTTCTGTTTCACATTTCAACCAGTCTTGTGATCTTCCGAGTCAAGTCTCCACAGACTGCTCAAAAAGGAAAAAAAGTTTCCTAAAATGAAATCCTGGCCCCATTGAAGTAATCTGCAAAGCTCTAGTTGAATTCAACCCAGCTAGAATTTCACCCCTTATTTGTACACTGAGCAAATCTGATCTGGACTTGGTAACACATAATAAACATGGGACCCTAGGATGCCATTTTTAGTCACTTTTCAGGGGAGAGCTGTGCTTTAATTTATTTTGTCAAGTGTTTCCACTTAGTTTTTTCTATTAATGCTTCTGTTACCCACTGCACAGTAAGGTCATACCTTATATAAGTTCTTCACCCTTAATAGTTGTGGTACTTTTGCAAATGTTACTCTTTAATATGAGATTTCAGAATAATGAATGCTTGTCAAACTGATTTCTTGCTGTCTTAAGAGAGTTGGATGTGTTAGGCAATTTGCACTAGAAACAGGCATGATATGACTTAAAATGGCAGTTGCCCCACAGAACAGGCTGAATTATCCAGGACCCCTTCCCAATAATCAGGTGTCAGCTATTTGGCCATTAAAAGGATGCTTCAGAAGTTGTGATAGTCCAGTAGAATTCTGCCTGTTTCAGACCCCCATTGCAAAATGGCTGTGTATACATGAAAAAGCAAATTTCCAGGATTAACTGTGCATCAGATAAAACCCTGAAAAATTCTATCAGCCACCAAGAATGACAAGAAAGGTGGCACACATCCTTTCACCTCCACAGGAGAGGAAATCATAGTCCAGGTGCTCTTCTTGGTAACTTCAAGAATAGTTCATAAGATTAATGAGCCAGGAATGTAAAGGAATTATCAAGAAAAAAAATTATGAAGTTTCCTGAATTTTTTTAGCTTTCCTTATTGAACAGCACAAATCTTCCCCTTACAAAGACTTTCTTGAGAAGCTAAAGACTAGATGTTCTGAAAAAAGTTCACTGACAAATACCACCTTTTGGGTAGAAAATTTTACCAAGTAAAATATGAACAGTTGTATCAAAAATAGTTTTTCTAAAACTAAAACCATTCAGATTTTTATGTCTTGTCCCTTGGTTAGTCCAGGGCAAGGCTCCGATCTTTCACTTTTCAGGCTGTGACTTGTCAGCCCCTCAGCCTATGGTAGTTTTACTTATGAAAATGGTGTCAATTAAATGTTGAAAGGAGAAGAGGTCAAGATATTATCATATTGGTATAGAATCCCAGGTTTTGGAATAAAGAAAAGATTTTTCTAGTATATTTATATATGTATTTTAAATGGCCATTTGAAATTGCCTGAGGAAGCCTTAGGGAGATATTTAACTCACTGAATGCAGGTGATGGTAGGAAAATAAACATTAATTACACAGCCTTGTGAATTAAAGATATTTTAGACTCATGGGAAACAGGGCTGGGAAGCAATTCAAAAAGTTAGTTATTCCAACATTCTCTGCTGAGGTGGGATCAACTTCATGTGTTGTGTGGAGTCTAATCTGCATTTTCCTGTGCAGGTGAAGGGTTTGAAGTGATCAGAAGTGAAGTGTGTGACCTGTGCTCATGGTCACTTGTCCTTGCTTTCAGGCAGCAGAGCTCACACCTTGCTGTGATACAGCCAGGAATCAAGAGATCCACCTTGATGCTGAAAAAGCTTCCTCAGCCAGCACTGAGAGCTTTGCAACACCTTTTCTTCTATGTCTGGTACAAGACTATGACTGAGAAATGTTCAGAAATGTGTAAGGTCTTCAAAACTTGCCTTATAGCAAAAATGGAAAGTGATGTAACCTACTTATTTTGTCAGATAGACACTGGGCATGGTTGCAGAGGAAAGAGGAACAACTCCATCAGCTCACTGCTGCTCAGGAGGGTAGCCTGGGTGCTGCCTCTCCTCTGGTGGTCACCAGCACACCCAGCATCCATTATGGGGAGAAGATTTTGGATATGAGATAGGTCTTGATTTTATCAGTGCAAAGGGAACACAACTCAGCATCTGCAAAGGGAAACTTTAGAAGGCAGCAATGTTTTCTTCACAAAAGGAGGCCAGCTACATCTGACTGCTGGAACAACTTTTCCAGAGCTGTAGTGGATTACCCAAACTGGAGATCTCTGTTAACATTTTCCAGCTCAGCCAAAGAGTTTTTGTTTGGTTCAGGAACTGCTTCTTGGTCTTTGTTGTTTTATGGCCTTTGTTATATCAAAAGACAGACTAGATAATCATAACAGCCCCTTCCAGCCACCAGAACTTTGGATCTATTATACAATTTCAGGAAATCCCAGCCCTGGCTCCCATGAGTTACATGTGGTCCTAGTGAAAGTCAGTGGAGAATATTGCCTGTTGAGGAATGTGCACTCCCAGTGTAGCCCTGAACAAATAGGTACTGCACACAAACAGGAAGATAAGTGAGTAATTGTGTGAGTATGTGAATGAAACAGGATGATGCACTACAGAGAGAACGATAAAACGAATCTCTGTGTAAAACCAGCCATCTAATGGAAAAAGCAAGAACAGATGGTGAAATAACTCCTAAACAAGCTGCTGCTTTAGACTCTGGCCATCCACAAACAAGTTGCAAGAATTTCTGATCCATGGTCCAGTGATTAAAGAGATGAAATTCAAAGGAAAAAGTGGGGGAACAAAAGAGGGGGAAAAAGAATGCATAAAACCCCAGCCCAGTTTAAGTTTCATAGAAAAATATCAAAGCAATATTGAAACATAGGAATACTGAATACCAATACTTTATTTTTATGTTTTGCATTTACTGAATCAGTTTCAATTGTATGAAGCTCTCTGCCCTTAAGCCCTATGATATAAATTTTATTGGATTTAAAGGAAACAGATTGGGAATCTGGGACAGAAATATATATATATTTTACCAGTGCAGATTTTATGGTTTTGCCAGAGGAAGCTTCAAAACCATTTGATGTGCTGCTTATTTAGTACTACTAACATATTCAGGAATTGGGGATGGGAAGAAAGAGAGAGGTAGGGGAAGGCAGAGAGATCTGTGCAAAGAACAGGCAATGCTCTTCCCCTGGAACCAATAAAGCGATCTGAGGCTGTGAGTGCCTGGGGACATGCGAGTGAGAGGGTGAGGGAGGCGGAGCTGGAGGAGAGAGGGAGTTCTCGCCGCCTGCAGGGCCAAGTCATGTTTCCAGCTCATGTTTTCTGTGTCAGCCCGAGTGCTAATGCTCTAACCTCGCCATTGGACAGTCAGCTGAGGTGATGATGGCCCTTAACACCCAGCTGCCAAAAGTCTGCTGGCAGAAGGGCAGCCAGATGTCCTTTGGGGGTGCTGCCCAGGAGGTTTTGTGCCTTGTGCTCAGGAGATACTGTCTAGCACCTTCCCTGCAGCCAGCGCCTTCCAAACCCCTGGGGACATGGGCACTTAAAGGTACCTTTGCCAAGGTTTGAGTTGTTTATTCCTGCCTCACAGCTGGTAGTCAAGAGGAAGAGAAGCAGTACAATTCGTGTCTGGCTCAAGCTTTGCTCTCCAGTGGATGTTGCAGCAGGCCCTTGCACTTTGCTCAGGCACAGGTCTTGCATGGAAATTGGCCTTCAAGCCACTCTGGAGCAAGTCCAGGAGAACTCCTGGGCACTAAAAGGGGGCTGGTCCCTCTCTTTGCCTCCTATTTCCCAAGTCTCTGAAGAAGAGGAGCCTGAGGTAGCTCTCCAGTTTTCAGGAAAAATGTGAGTGTTAGATTGAAGTCTGCTATAATTTGTAACACTCACCGTGATCTGGGCCTCTGTTAACAGTCTTTGTCACCATGGTGGGGAGTGTGTGTGTGAGATACATTGACATTTTCCACATTTTCCAAAGATTCTCGGTCTGTCACCTCCACTTCTACCTCCACCAAGGCCTTCCAGCTGGGATGATGGCTGCACCACTTAAGCTGCAACTTCCTCAATTTAAGAAAAGAGTAAAATCCTATTCCCTGTATAAATCTGCTGTACTGAGAGGATGAGCAGTTCATTGGTCACAATTCCTCATTCTACCCACTTCAGCTATGGGTTCCTTGAGTTGTCTGCCAGCAGAGCCAGCTGATGGTGCTGACCCAGGTGCCTAAGCCACCCCATAGCAGCAGGCATCATTTGAGGTGTTAAGGAGAAGGATCTAATAATCCCTACTTTTTCAACTCTTGCATGTAAGAAGTTAGAGGAGAGCAAACTTCTTCCTGGAGAATGTAAGAAAATGTGGAAGAATGTGTAGAAGGTAGGGGAAGAGCTAATATTTCCCAGTGGTTTGGACTACGTTGGTATTTCCTGGCCATGGGAAAGCTGAGGAAGTCACCAGCTCCTGGATTTCCATAGGTGGGGTAGATATGGGCAGGAAGATGAAGTCTGTAGTCATGGTTGTGTCAGCTGCTGATCTTGGACACAGAGGAATTCAGATGTCTCCATCATCCCTGCTTAAATAAGGGCCCCAAATGGACCACCCTACCACAGGGTAGGACAGATGGAGTTGCTCCTGAGGGAGAGGAAGCTACAAGAGCTAGATGAAACTGAATGCAAAATGGGTGACAAACTGCCTTTCTTCAAACATGTGGGGCTGGATATTTAGTTCTCATGGTCAGTGACAGGTCTTCTTCAACCACAAGTAGCTCTGTGTTTCCTGAGCATCTCTAGAGCTGCTCCAGTCACAGGGGGAAATGGGAAGGTAGAATAGTCATTGGAAAGTGAAGATTATGGAGTTGTGTTTGTGGAGTTACTCAAAAATATTCCAAAAGCTGTGCCCAAAGAGGTAGGAGCAGGCAGTTAAATTCTCTGACATCAATGGGCAGTCACACAGCTCTGAAATGTAAGGTTAATATCTGAAGTGCCTTAAATTCACCAAAATGACTATTTCTATAAACATATATACTGCAGAGTAATCTGATTTATTTGGGCATTGGTCATGGCAAGTGTTTACTAATGTCTGTTTATGCTGCCATCACTAGGTACTGTTTTAAGTCACTCTGCCCTCAGAGGTTACACTCACCCTTATGTGTCATCGTTTACTTCTCACTAAATTTTATGTATGTAATGTTTTTAATAAGAGATAGTCCCAGCAAAGAATTCCTAGAAAAATATTTTTCTTAAAACAAGTCCTGAGTTCACTTCAGCTGTGTTTGTCTTCTGCAACTATTGTAGAGAGAAACTTTGCTAACAGTGATGTTTTTAGGAAAAAAGAGTTCTGAGCAGACACTAGAAAATATCAACAGAAAGCAAACTACAACTATGTGGAAGGGTTCATTAACACCTATCTTTTGGTAATCCAAAAAGAGGCAGTAAATATAATGTGTTCAAGAAATTTAATGATGAATATTTGTAATGACTTACTAGAAATATTTTTACCTGTTTTTCTGAGAAAAAAAATTGGATTTTTATAAATTCTTTCTCCTTCTTCTGAAGAAGAAGCCTGTATTAACCAAGAAATGATTCTCTGGGCTTTCTTTCTGGGCTTCCTTTCCTTGTTCATCAACCAAACTGCACAAAGTGTTTAAAAATCCAAAGGAATCCTCACAAGATTCTGTTTAGAACCTGAAAATCCAGTGACCAAGAGTTACAGTAATGCATCTGATTAAACATTTTTAAGTAAAAAAAATTACATTTATTAGTTATCTAATTTGAGAACCGAATTTATTTTCTGGAATAATCTGGAACAAAAATAAAATAATAACTTCTGCTGTTATTAGTGGGATTTCTCAAAATCACACTGAACATACCCCACAGGTATCCTGATAATGTGAAGCCAGAATAAAATATTCATGTTTTCCAGTGATAAAATGTTTTACTTTCTTTAATTTAATTCACTGGGCTGCAGAATCTAGGCTCTGAAAAGAAGGTTGTTCCTATCCAGCGTGGAAAATGTCATCCTGTGGTAGAGGAGAGCTAACCATAATGCTAGTAATACTGGACAGAAAAAACAATCATCCATGTGGCTGCTGAAAGAAAACAACTGTAGCATTAAAAAACCCTTTACTATTGAATTGCAATGTGTACTAAAACTTACACCCTGAAACAGACTTTCTTTGCATAATCCTGATTAATAAAATGGTTGAAGGGTTTGAATATTTTCTAACTGATGGCTCTGACAAGTTAAGGCTAAATATACATTGCAGCAACCACTGTTGCATATACATTTCATGCACAAATGGAGAAAATAACATGTTGACTGTAATTTCATAAGACCAGAGGGATCAGTCTCAGATTCATATCTTAAGATAAAATGGTGCAATTACCATTGCAGTCCATCTTTCTGGAATATCTTCAATCAAAGAAAAGTCGACCATAATTGTGGATTTCAGTGGAATATAGATGTAGCAAAAATGCTTCAGACCACTGTGATTACATCATCTGCATCCTGAAGATCCCGTGCCATTCACTCACAAGCCCAGCACAGCCACAGCTTGCTCAGTGCACTGTAAAGACCAGTGATACTGTACAGATGAAGAGAAAACAAACAAAACCCAGTCAGGGCTTACAGGGATTAGTGTGCCAACATATGCAGATTTTCCAGCATTCTCAGGGAATGCCTGTGAGGCTCAGGGGTCTTGACCGTGGTCCCACCCAGGGAGCTTTGCCCATGGTGGGTGGTGGAGGAACCTGGGCTGATGGAATTGCCCACCAGTGGGTCCCTCAATGAGACCATCAGGCCAGAGGACACTCTCTCTTCCCGTGGTCAGTGACCTCTCTTTGTGACTCCTTATCCTTGGGGAGCAAAGCAAATGAAAACAGACCTAGTAAATGAACCCCTGTGTTAGCAGGGCAGGGCTAAGGCTCCCTCTCCCTCGTTCCCACTCCTGCAACGTGCAGGAACCTCACTGGAATGCTCTTGTCTTGGCTCCTCCTGCCAGCTGGACCTCTTGTCTTCAGGACTATCAGGTTCAGGATGGTTGGGAGGGAAATGAAAGGCAGGGAGATGGTGGGGAGCGAAGGAGAGGATAAGAAGGATCCCCTAAGACATTCCCACCCTGAGGTTTTGGTTTCTTTTCCATCCCTCAAGGTTCTGTGTATACATTTTGTATCCTGCTTCTCAGCCATAATAGACCAATGTGACATGCCACATATGGTGCCACGGACACCTTTTATTTAATCCACCTTGGAAAAAAATGCGGTGCCACAGCCATCTCACAGACTTATGAAAGTTATAATAATCACCATTTTAATTTTTCCCACAACTTTGAGGCTTAATAGCTTTAAAATCTTACAAGTTGTAAAAACAATTAAAGCAATAATTTTAAAAATAAGCAGAATGGGACCTTCAAAAGAATGTGAACCTTTAACACTTCACGGTTAAATAAGGGCCTTGTAACACAGTCACTTGAAGGCCAGCCCTGAGAAAACGCAGAAGCATCCTGTGAATTTGTTGATGCTAGTTCAGACAGACTGTTTATTTTCATGATTTCATGGAAGAATTTTAATTTAATGAGTGTTTTATACACTAATGTAAAGCATAGTTTCAACCCTATAATTATAGTGTCAAAATATTTCTGCTTAAACAGCAGCAGCTGACTACAGAAATGTGATTTACATCTGAATTGTATCAGGGGGACACTGCTAAAAATAATCGGCATGTGTCTTTTAATTGAATAAAAAAATTAACAAAGAATATCAATGTATCTCTCAGCCTAAGTCTTTCTGCCTTTCATATAAACGCTTTTCTTATTTGCTTATTGCCTTTTCAGGGCTAGGGTTTCCAGAAAAGCTGTAGGCACAGAATGGCCGTGTGTCATTTTGCCCACCCGTTCCTCCCTACTGCACACACAGCGATGGGAAATTGCATGAGCAAATTGTCAGTTCCTGTCATTGAGAGCCTACATTTTTTGAAAATCTCACCATTAATCTTTCAGCTCAGTTTTAAAATAACCAACTGCCATCATGAAACAGGTTTCTCATGCTGCTTAAGGCTGTCAGCAGGTTTTGACCAGTTCAAGCCACATTTTGCTCTTGGAATGGGGTTAGAAATCTTTTTGTTGTTGCTGCTGCTGGAGAATTCATCTTTTGAGGTAGTGCTTAGGGCAGCTTCAGATGGCAGAAATCTTGGTTGTGTGTTCCCAATCTGTTTGCACCACCGCTCCACCAGAGATGGGAACACAGCCCTGCAGCAGTGCCCTGGTCTTTGTCTGGCCTTTATCCCTGGCAAAGCAGGATTATTCTCTGTTTGTCTTACAGTACCTTCTAGAGGCCCCGGGTGAAATGGCACGCCGTCGTGCTGGCTGTTCCCTGCACTTCCCAGGGACAGGGAGCCTCTGCCCAGAGAAGCTACAAGCTACAGACCAAGGCACAAACAGGAAGGACCTTTATCCTTACTGTGGAAAAGGACTGATGCTGAGTCCACATCTGCATCTGCTGTGGGTGAACAGGAGTGACATCTTCAAAGCATTCCCCTGTGCCATGTGCTGGCTCCCTACTGGGGAATGCCAACAAACCCCTTCTGAAATGTTCTGTCTCACAGCCCCTGCTGTAAGAAAGGGAGCAGCAGTAAGTGAGCAGTGCCATGGGCTGTGCCTGCAGTCAGGCCAGCAAATGCAAACCTGGGGGCACATCATAAAGACCTGCACCCCATAAAGACCTAGGAAACTTCCAGAATTATGTGACTTGCAAATTCAACCAGGAAATCTATGATGAAGCAAAGGATATTTTCCCGAGATGTTTTGTTCATTCATGCAGGAGGATTTGGGAGAGAAGCTGACAATGGTAACTCACATACACATGCAGGCCTGTGGTTGTCTTGCCTTTGACAGTTGCAATAGCCTGCTCCTCCTCTTCTCTGCTGCCTGAGCCTTTGTGGGGTTAGGTTAAGCAAATCTCTCCTGTTTCTTGTGCCCAGAAAGGGTATGAGACAGTCAGCTAGGCTGCAGGAGGCCCTCTCTCTGCTCTCAGCCTTCAGCTTTAGGCCATCTCTTTTGCCCCTTGCAGTGCTCACAACCAGCACTTTCTTTTCCAGCCAGGTCAGCCTCAGCAGGCTGCTCCAGCAATCACACAGCCCATGTCAGCAGCCCAGGGCTTAACAAGCAGCAGCACAATGAGCCCTGTGAGCTACTGACATCTCCGTGGCACGGACTGAGTTCCAAACACTGTCAAAATCAGCTTTGTGCTCTTTGGTTGCTATTTTCTAGCCTAAGAAGGTATGATTTCGGCCTTGTACAACCAGTATGTGATCACGAATGCATCTGCAAGTTAGAAGGAAGTTTCTATTATGTTTCTATTAAATTGTGTAAACATTACATGCGTGCATTACATACTGCACATGGGCATTGAGGTATATGCTTCCACACACATGTCTAGATGTATAAATATTGTGCTTCCCTTATTTGATGAAGCATGAATTTGGAGTCCTCTAGAATTCAAGGCTTGATCCTGATTCTCAAAGATGTGCTAACTTTAGTTAATCTTCTTCCCGAAGCACCAGATTCTCTCTGATGCCAGCAACGTGATGTGAAATGTTTTTCACAGGGTAAGATCCTAAAGTTCTGCTATGGCCTTTCCTGACTCTAGGATCAACGTATGGATGAATCTGCTGTTTGTATAAATTTCAATGTCTCTGCGGGAACTGCATATACTCTTTTTACTTTATACTAAGATTCCACTAAATTGTCCTTTGGATTTATTTCAAAGAAGGAAAAGGGGGGAAAAGGCAGTAAAGATTGCTCTTCTTATGCTTTAGTTGTTTTTTTAACTCAATTATATTTTGACAATTCTGTATGAAACTTTGGAGTATGTCTTTGTTTAAGCAGTATATCTTCCATAGGAATAGTCAGTTAAATGTATATGGCTAGTTTCAGGCATAACAAGCTTTGACAAGGGCATTTAGCGGTTGTAATTCAAATCTAATTCAGAACATCTTAGCGCTGGACCTGTCAAGCACTTGAAATGCACTGTAGCTGCAAAACCAAAGGATATGGTCCCAGTCGTGCTCTGTGTGGCATCAAGCTGATGTGTCAACAAGAGCAGTTACAATTACAGGTTCTTTCAAGCATACTAAACTAATTTACAGTACTCTGAAAATGTGGGAAAAGGCCTTGCTAGCATAAAGGTATATGGGACTTTTGGACTGCAAGGGCAAGGCAAGTGGCATGGCCACTTCATTCAGGAGTTTAAACATTAGGTAGTTTCAGTACCACCTTTGAGGGGTTATATTTGTAACTAGATATTCTGTAGATAATAATAGATTTGCCTTGCAGCCATCAAATACCCTTGTCAAATCCCATTATAATCACATTGCACATTTATTTGAAACCTCAGTCTAAAATTCATGCATCTGCTAAGTGAGGATGGAGCCCTATTTGCACAGGCACTGACTGGTCCTTTCCTCTTTGTTTCCCTTGTTTACCTGATAAACACCATTTCCACTGGCTGCAAAATGCTTAAGCTTCTGCTTACAGGGATTAGAAAACTTAGTGCAAAGGGAGAGGTTTTCCCAGAAGCAGATCTGATCCAAGGATGTCCCACAAAAAACAAGACAGAATTACAGTAACCAACATGTAATTTTAACATCACGATATAAAAAGACTTGATTTTAAAGTGCACCAGTGATTTAAAGCAGCTGCACACATTTAGAGGGCATTGCTTTAATGTGCACACAAAGGCTAATGGAAGCTTTTACAAATGAAAAAAAAATCAGGTTTTATGATTTATCTACTTTTTATGCACAACATTATAGGCCTTCCCCCCAGGGACTCATAAATGTGATTTTTACTTCCCAAATTACAAAGCTAGTCAATTATTTGGGAATGAGTCATTCATTCAAAAGTGTCTGTAACGGGATGTGTTAACCATCAGGAAATTTTACACCAATTGGAATTATAAACACCAGGGTAAAAAAATCTCTTGGCCAACCAGCTCTGTCTATTTGTGAAACCTTGAGCAAGGAGCGCAGTGTAACTCACGCTGGAGAAGTTCTGAGAAGCTGACTCGGAGGGGAGAAAGGGGCGGTGAACTTTTTTTCCCTTTTCCTTTTGATTGTATAAAATGTGTTTATTTTATTTTGAAATAATGTAGTTAGCAAGTCTGCAGCAACTTGCAGTCAAGGCTCCTAAAGCACCTTATAAACCTCAGTCGATTAAGCCTTGCAGCCACGTACAGAGTAAGGAACTATTAGCTGCATTTTATGGAAGGAGAAGCTGAGGGCCAGAGGTGCTGCTGCTGGGGGACACACAGGGTTTCCTCTGGTGATCAAAACTGCTCCTTCCCCACTGCAACTCCTCCAAGGCCAAGGGCAACCAAAGGAGCTGGTTTTAATTTGCATCTGCTTCCCTCTGTATCTGGCTGTTTGCCCCCAAAGACTTGCACTGACCCATCCAGAAGTCATCCCTGGGGTTAACATCAAGCCCCAAGCATGGATGTGACTGATGACTCCTGTCTAAACTGATTATCACAGAATCACAGAATACACCACCTTGGAGGGGACCCATCAGGATCAAGTCCAATCCCTGGCCCTGCACAGGACACCCCAAGAATCACTCTATGTGCATGAGAGCATTGTCCAAATGCTTCTTGAACTCAGTGTTGCCAAAGGCTGTATTATTGAAGCATCAAATTGTTCTTTTGGCCACTGTAAACTCCTGCTGCATCCCAGGCCAAAATTAGGAAACTGCTGGGGGTCTTCATTAGTCACTAGTTGTCCAAAGGGAGCAGCAGTCAGGGAGGAAAGAGGAGAAGCACCTGTGAATAGATAGCTCTATATCTCCTGATATTTCCTCTGCTCCTGCTGAATGCAGAGGCAACCTCTTAATTCTCTCCTCATAAGTGCTGCATCTCTTTTTTTGGGGAAGACATTCAATCTTTGTTCTTGAAAAAGAAATTCATACATGCACTTGCAAGTAGGTGAATTAAAAGTGAAGGGTGGAAAATTAAGGAGTGCATTTATAGTGCTTGTATTTTTAAAGCATCATTAGAACCAAATAATTATTTCTTTTTTTTTTTTTTTTCTAAAGGAATTAGATTGTTGTAAATAACTTTAGTGATGGAAATGTTTGCCCTGGTTCAGCACAGTTGCCCTGCTTTTGTGGCATCCTGGATTTTTTAAAACAACTTCCATAAAAGCAGATTCATAATCCTTACATGTAGTCAGATAATACAACATTTGACATGTAAATCTCAGGTCCTCATACCCACTCATACCCAGTGGGGCCACTGTTTCCACATGCAGAATACCCAAATGCCAATGTTAGGACAGAAGTAGGGTCATGGAAATCTCGGTAAGGAGTCATCCCATAGCAACATCCTGAGGAAGTCATACTACTTTGAGCATTAGCCATAAAAAGGGTAATTCAGAGTTGAAGAAATGCCCTCCAGGGCCTTGGCTAAATAGTGTCAAGGCTGGGGAGAGCTTCAGGTGCAGGAGCCACAGACCTCAGAGCAGGCAGATGCAGAACACCAAGAGGTGTCCTAGGACCTAAAGCAGGATGTTGTGCAGCAAGGGCTGAGCTGCCTGCCACCTTATGAGCCAGGGGGAAGGTAGATCTCAGCTCTCCCTCCCACTCCCACCACCTTCACAAGGTTCATTTTCTGAGGCTTTGCACAGTGCTTTGTTTCCTTCTTTGTACTTAGATCCAGGCCACCAGGGTGTTTTGCATCAGGTATTTCCCACAGTGTCATTTCTGCTGGCGGGTTTGCAATGCTGTGAACACAGGGCTGGCACAGTGAGCTCTGTTTTCTTTTCTTTGTAAGAAAAACAAAACAGCACCTCATGAATCCTCAAAAAACTGGCTGTTCAGAGTCTGTGTCCACATTGGAATTATGTGATGTAAGTCCACCAAAATGACAGAGGAATATATGCTATTCTGAGATAGCAATAAAGCCAAAGCATGCTTCTAAATAATCAAGTTCCTTCCATATCCTGTTTCCAAGTAATGCCATTACTCAAGCAAAGCCTGGATCCTACAAAGACTTAAGAATGGTGCTACCATTAAGTGAGTGGGCAGGTACATTGCCTTCAGGAAAGCTGTACACAAGATAAAATTAAATATAAATTTAGGTGTTCACAGAACTAATTTATAATAAAGCCACTTATGGGTTGCTGAATCAGGCCCTGAATAGTTTGGCAGTGCATGGTGAAAGTTCCCCTTTCTGTGAAACACTTTAACTGAATTCCAGACAAGTCGGAAGATTAGAAAAAAAGGTGGAAAATTTCAGAGAAAAATAGATTTCCCTAGGTCTTAGTTAATACTTCAAGAACTTATTTGCTACATAAAGCTAATAGACCACTTGCTGAATTTTTAAGTATTTTCCTGACATATATTTTTTCAGAGACATCTAAAAAATGTTAAGTAGCTTGGGTTCAGGTATTATTTACAGTGCAAATCAAAATTTCTTTCTTTTTTTTTCCACCAAATTCACATGCCAGGAATCTGACATAGGATCTGAACCACGACGATTGAAAATTAAGGAAAGTAAAGGCTATTCTCTTTGTCATCACACTTCCACTTATAGTGATATGCTCTGTTGTTATTAAGCAGGCCCAATCAAAACAAAAGGGATACTGTTTCTTTTATGAGTAATGCACTCACCCACCAGCAGAAAAAACTTCACATAAAATGTATGGGTTCGGACAGCATAAGATTTATTACGATGGCTACAAAAATTATTCCTTCTTAACAGCACTTAAATTGTCTAATTATTCACAGCTGTTTTCAATTTGTTTCAGGTTCTTAATTAGGGGGTAGGGTCCTCTGCCCAACGCCTGAACCTGCACTGTCAAAAAAGGCTAAGAATGGTTTCACGCCAAACCAGCCCAGCCCTGAGGCTGATTAGTGGAAACCACTGCAAGGTTATTTGTTATTCATATTTATCTATCTGCCTCCTGCTGGGCTGAGATAAAGAGATACACAATTTCCTTCTTGTTTGTATCATTATTTTAGTCCATCACCGCAATCAAGGCAAGGCTGGATGGAAAGAAAAAAATAAAAAGTAGTGTTTCCTGTTCTTGTAGAGGAACATTCCTGGGCAAACAGGTATGTTTGGGAACCAGCACCTGATAATCTTAATTGACCTCTGGATTTGAGGTTGGGAGATCCTTGTTTAAATTTAGCCAACAGCAGGAGGCTGTGTGCCTGAGGGGTTCTCAGGGAGCAAACAGATGTGCAACCTGCAGGCAGGAGTCACTCCTGGGGGTTTAGATTTCCACCAAAGACACCTCTCCTGAAGGATGTTACAGCAGGGTACAGCTGGGCCGATTTTGGGAAGGGAGCTGCAGTTTATTGCAGAGAAGAACATGCCAGTTCTATTTATATGTGTTGGACACTGGAAGCAGACAATTATGTCATGCTTAGAAAGATCAGAAAAAATATTCTTGTCAGGTTGCCTCGGATCTGTCCTAGACATTTTCTTTCCTTTGAGTGCTTCAGCCATCACACTTCAAGAAGTCAAAAGCCTGTGAGACTCCCTGTTCTCCCTCTGCCTGTGGGGCTGTGTGTTTTGCCTCAGCAGCAAACGTGGAGGTGCAAGTTCCTGCCTTTGCACATGTGAGTCTGTGCTTGGGTTGGATGGATGGCTGGGCACATACAGTAAAGGGAGCTCGAGCCAGTTCCAAAGGAAGTCTTACTGGTTTAAATGGGAGTAATAAATCTTTCAGGTCACCAGCTGCACTTAGCTGGCCTCATTAAAATTCAGGTCCTTAGTATCTGTGGGCAAGTGTATGAAAAGGGGTTATGGGGTGAATTGGTCAACAGATTTTAGGTTTGTTTGTGCTCCCTGTGGACTCCCCTACTGAAAAAGTCCTGAAGAGTTTAATAGGAAAAAAAGAACCTATGTTATTTTTCTAAAGTATCCTATAGGATTTAATAGGGAATTATATCCTGACTATGGACATTTTTTTATGGTTCAGATAACTGTAGGCAAGACTGATTTGTGCATTAATGCATTTTTCTAGTGTGTCTCAATTATAGAAACATCTGCACTAAGTGAACTTGAAACCTCTTTGATTCCCTGTGCAAATTCTCACTATTCCAAAGTCCTCATGTTTTCCTATTTCTTGCCTTTAGCTTAATAGTTTCAGAGTGGGTTGCAAGAGTATGTAACTGTGTGGCTTACAAAGGAAAGAGGGATTTTTAAGATGTAATTGCTTAGATCCTTCAAATCCTGCATTCAAAAAACATAGCTAGCTCAGCACGATTGATCTCCTGGATGTTATCAACAGCATCTGTTATCTCTAGTAGAGACAAAGACTTTTAGCCTACACAACAGTACTTGCTCCATGCAGCCCTTTATTGGGCTGGGGAGGTTATTTGAATCCACTCTAACAGTCATGGCTGTTAAATGGAAGGATGGAGTTTTGTCTGTTTCCAGCCCTGTACAGAGTGATTTTTTTTTTTTTATTACTCTCTGCTGTTATTTACACCAGTGCAAAATTAGCGTGAGCCTTTAAGGTAGGCTGTTTCACAAGGTGTGGGACAGCAGAGAATTCTTTTTCAGCTAATTGGAAAATGAAACACTACTATCTTAAAACACATTGTTAAGTTTGTTAAGTCCTTTTCCAGGTTCATATAACAAGTTTATAGCAAGCTGTTCTTATTCTGGGCGTGTTGGGCAGCACAGGAAAACTTCTGCGGGTCCGAGCCGTGGTGAATGGTTTTGATTCACCATTCACTGCAGGGTACCCCCAAAGCACAGCTGACACCAGCTCCAGGCCACCAGCAGCACACTCACTTGGGTGTGAGGACATGAGGGCTGTTCTGACTGCCTGTGAACAGAACTCAAGGGAAGTGTCTTCTTTCCAGGCACCTTTCCACACCCAAAATGCTTTCACTGGCATTTTCTTTGTGGGGTGGTGCATCCCCTTCCTTCCAGTTGGAAGTCAGCTGCAAGTGAGGGGTTGTCTCACTTGGTCAAAAAGCAGTCCACTTCCTGGAAAGTTTTATGTCCAAACAAGAAAAAAATTGCTGACAAATTGTAGCAGAAACAAAGCCATTGAAATCAATTACTCTTAACAGCAATCAAGAAAGTCACAGTGAGAAAAGGCTGGGTCCTTTGGCTCTCCTCTTAGGAAATTGTGAGGAAGACTTCCATTTTGATGGAGAATCCAGGGGCAGACTAAGCAGGTTGTCCAGTATCATCAAGGAGTCTGTGGTATTCAGAATGGAAGTGGAGGTTCATTATCTCATGTAAAACTTTTCTGTATTTCTTCAAGTCTCTGAAAAAGCTCTGCTTAAGCCTTCCCACTGCCTACATTATACGTGTTGGCACAGCTGCTGAGTCAATGTATCTTTGCTATCACAGTTAAGGGAATACCTGCTGATATAAACACTTCTTGTCTGTGTGTACAAGGGCTAATTCCCACTGAAATCAGCTGAAAGTCCATTATTAATATCACTGACCTGGAGTAAAGATTTGCTCAGGCTTGAAAACTGAGGTTGTACTGTGACCATTGCTGTTGTTCATCCTCTGTGGAAGCTTGGCATTTCTCTTGATTGGAGAAATGGCACTGGCAGCTTTGATATCTGAGAATGTTCAGTCTGTTTTTGCACTTTTGTGATGGCAACCTGAAATCTGTCCAGTAAATGCAAGGCATTCTGGAGAGAGTTCAGAAAAGGTTGGACCAATATAATTTTATGCTTGTATGAATCGTCCTGGTGTTTTGTTAAGTCTTAACTTGGTTTACGTTTTAGTCATTCACTAGGACACCAATAAAAAAGAAATAACCTTAAAGAAAAAACAGCTGGTGATTCAAAATCAAATCCTGCTAATATTTCTGTCCCAATAAAATTGGTATCACTGATATGAAGGCAAATTCTTCACATTATATATTATATGACATACTGTAATACATAATAGAATATATACACACACATAAACCCCTAATGCTTTAAGAGCTAGGATTTAGAAAATATATAGGGAAGCAAAATTACACTCAGTGCTGGGTACCCAACTACCAAAAATATCTAGAAAGCTGGAAGGACTTCAAAGAAGATGTGTTAAAGTGAGTGGGAATCTGGGGGAATTGGATTTGGAGGAAAGTTTTAAAGCACCTCAAACCTGTATCTAGAAATTAATGAGGCAGTGACTCAGAACTCTGACTTGCATCAGAACTGGCACCATTTTTGGCTTGCCTATGAAGGTAAATTGAAGACAGGGCTGTAAAATGATATGGTTTTGATGCAGCTTCACAGGCAGCTGAGTCATCTCTTCAGCAGGACTGGAAACCTCAGAGTGTGGGGCTGTGAGTGCAGCAGGGAGCCAGAGTGCCAGGGCACTGCCCAAGAAGGATTCTGCACCTTGGGAAGGCCACCAGCAGCTCCCAAGGAAAGCACTGGTGTCTGCATTAGGAAGCTGCACCCATCACCTCACTGCAAGAACTTTGCTTTTTGAGGGTACCAGTGCCTGCAAGGCTGGAAGAGAACGGGCTGCTGAGCCTTGAACTGCTGAGAAGGCCCAGGTCCCACTTTAGAGACACTTTGTCCTCAGATGTGGCAGTGGTGTTATACCAGGGCTGCAGCAGGAAAATCCACACATCCTGCAGATGACTGGCAAAGGCTTGGGAGGAGTGGATTCATCTGCTCATGGACACACAGATGATTTCCAACAGAGGTGAGTATCCAGCACGGATCCTGAAGTCCAGGTAACTAAAGCATCAAAGCTCAGCCAGGTTAGAGGAAATACCAGAGGCATATATACACATGAAATCAGAAAAATAGGAATTCCATAAAGAAAATTTCTTAATGGTAAGATACTACATTGTGTGGGGACTGCTTGTTCTTTCCCCTATTATTGAATTTTATTGTTTTTTAAACAGACATTTTTTGCAAGAGTACATTTATAAACTCTCCCTCTGACCCCTTGGGAAGGTTCTTGTTACGTGAGATTTTTCTATTTAGATGTAGCAAAATCATGTTACAGGAAATCACACTGCTCACTATGTTTATCTTTGTCCTCTCAGACAGGTTGGCTGATTTAACACACCTTTTTCACTCCAAACAAAATTTACTTCCTTTCAGGTATTATCTAAAAAATTAGGGTATAGTTTCATAATGAAATATTACCCTTTATTTTAATCAGTCACAAAATGAAGTCTGCTCTTGCAAGAACATTAAAAAATTACTTTGAAGTCAAGATACTGGTATTGCCATTTTAGGTGTGAGAAGTTCCATTGCATGACTGGAACTTTATTAAAAAGGAACTCTGACTTGCATATTCAGACTCAGCACATCAGATGCTGATACCATTTCAGTGTGAAGGACTGACTGATAAACCTTTCAAAAACTAAGGACTTTTAGTGTGTAAATTCTTATTGAATCAGATCACTTCTGTTTCCTCCATATTTGGAACTTCCTCTTTTTATTTTGTTTAGGAAAAAGTGTACTTATCCCACTTAAAGCCATTTCCTTTTTCCTCTTTGCAAAGTGAAAAAGCAGAGATGTGAATTAATAAACATAAAAGAGCTATAATTCTGCTGCAGCAGCTTATTGTTGGAAATCTTGAATCCTAATTAAGGGAAAGGAGAGAATTTGACCTTTGGAAAGTGATAGTCTTGAAATATTTTATGTGAATGATCATTTGGAGAACGGCACCCGCTTTTGCGTTTGAATTTATAAGTGGAAGGTAAAATATTATTAATGTAAGTGAAACATGCTTCAAGCAAAGAATAGAGCAATGAATCACATTAAGTGAATTTTTGAGGAACGTGGGAAGGATGTGCTCCTGCTCCTGGATGGTTAGTTTCTTACAAACAGGCTGTTAGGTCGAAACCCTATCTGTGGTTTGTTGTTTCATGAAAGAGCAAGATAAACTGGGGAGACTACAACAATAATGAAAGAACAGAAATCCATGAGACAGGTTCTGTGAGCACTTCCTCAGGGAGAGGAAAGGCAGGAGGGATGGATTGCTAATGACTACAAGCAGAATGTTTGATGGCATTACCAGGCAATGTAAATACAGGCTAATGGCCTCATCCTGCAGCACCTCTTGTGAGTGCTGAGTGAGCAGCCCCAGAACGGAGCACAGCCAGCAGCAGCCGGGGCTGTTTGAGGATAAGACATGAAGTTACAGAGAACACAGAGCAGGATTTCAGTTCCTGCCAGCACTTGTGGTGGGAATGTGAGATCTGGTCTCCAGAACACACAAAATCCAGGAAGTCACTGTCCCATTCATGTTTCTGTCTATAGCTGCCTGAATTTCATAGGCTCTGTACTAATTTCTGCTTTAAAAGTTCCCATTCTTAGAGTTATTTAGGGAGACATTCTGATTTCTAAATATAGGTGGCTTCCAGACACCGCTCCATAAGGGCATGAGTCTCTTGCAGGAGCCCTCTGTCATTGCTGCTGGTCTTGTGCTGATGTCCCACAGCTAGGCATAGTTCCCATAGTTCCAACAGGAATTTCTGGCTGTTAGAGGGTGGTTTCAGTTTATGTTAGTGTTTTCTCTCCAATGTGTCCACTGCATTTGTGCAGGTGAAATATTCCTGGCTTAATCTTCTGGAGGCTGGAATTCTCCCTGGATGAGAATTGGTTTGGACGTAGCAATTTTTCACACAAGTGCAGTGATGTTAGACATTGCAAGTCTGTGAAGAGGAAAGCACCCATGGTTAGTGCTGTCTAAAAAAGCATAACTGCCAATGTGCATCAGAACAGAAAAGCAGTAGTTCTGGCACAAGAAAAATATTCTTTATGGGTCTTGAGGCAAATTCAGCTATTGTTTGTATTGTATTGCCTCTTTCGAGTGCCTGGTGCTCTTCCCGTGGACATTAGAGCACATTCCGTCTTGCCATTTTCCCTTCAGCTGCACAGCTCCTTCTTCATGTATGGCAGCTTTAAAACAACAAAAAAAGTACTCTTTAACCCTCTTTAACCCACTGACCTTTAAGCACATGACCTGTGAAAACATCGTCTTCTTTCTATCTACCGTACTCTGTATATTCAAGCACACATTTGACATTTATGTTTTCCTGAGGCAGTAAATTTTCCTTCTGCTGACATAGAAGTAAATGCTTTAATCAGAATAAATCTGACTCTTTAAATCAGCTAGCTACCTCTAGAGCAAATTAATTACTAAAAATGGCTGTGCTTAAGGAGTCTGGATGTTTCTAGTACTTATTAAGAGCATGACTCTATTTTTTCTACAGCTTCTCAAGAGATTTGATCTCTGCACAAGTGAATAATTTCAGTTCACTTCAATGGGACTAGTATATGGGTTAAACACTATTAGTCTGAGCCCTAAAATTGATGTGAAAGCTACTGCTTTCCTTCCCAAGGGAAAGCCAGGACTGGCCAAGGATGAAGGGAGCCATCTTTAGCTCGCATTGCCTACAAAATGTGCATTTCTGGAAGCAGGTGCTGTTTGAGCTCTTGCAGAGAGGGCCCTGGGCTTTGTGGTCAGCCTGTGGCTGGAGGTAGGAGATCACCATGCCAGGCCAGGGCTTGAGGCAGGGGTTGTGTGGGAACATCTCTGTGCCCCCAGCCCCACTGCAGCCTTGGCTCCAGGCAGTTGCCAGCTCTGACCTGCTCATAAGATGCTCTGCAGATACACTCCCTGGGCCCAAGCTGAAAACTACAACATGCTTTCCTGCAGTTTTTAACAGGAAACACATCCGGCCTCCATAACAACAATAACTGTCATAATTAAAGACACTCTTTAGGACTTCATTTGGTTGAGAAAGGAAGCTTTTTGAAGGAAAAGTCAATCCAAACCCTTTTTATGAAAGGAGCTTTTAATGACTTTCAAAACCTGCTGTAACTGTCTAGGATAACTTAGAAATACAAATGTCAGAAGATTTCTTGATCAAAGCAAAGTCCCTTTCTCACTGCTTTTCATGTCTTTTACAAATTTCTGTCAATTTTACTGAGACCCGAGCAAGCCGTTAGTTCAGACTTATTACGAAAGAATATATTTTTCAATTTTTACACTTTTCACAATATCTTTTCCCTAGCTATGACTGCTGCTGCTCAGAAAGTAATGAGTTTGGCCAAACCTCTTTCACAGATGAAAGCTATAATGGGAAATAAAAACAAGAGCTTTCTCCACCCTGACAGACTCCCATTTAGCCCTTTGTTTCTGTTCTCAAACACTTTAAGAGGAAAACAGGCTCTATTCAACCCTTCCTTGCCCTGGTCCTGCCTGTAACTTGGTGTCAGGCTCTTTCCCAAGATACTCTTGAACATCCAGTTTACAGTGGAAGCATCTTCCCCTCAAATCTCCTGCTCCCTTGGTTAAAATGATGACCCTCAGTGGCTGGGGGTGTGAGGACCTCCATCCATGATGCCCTGCAGCCCACAAAGGTGTGAGTGACCAAGGGAGTGCAGCAGAGCTGGCTGTGGGGCATGCAGGAGGGACAGCTCTATCCCACTGCCCCAACATCACACAGCAGCTGCAAGAGGCTTTCCTTATTTTCCTGAGAGGAAATACCAACCAAAATTTTAGGGTATTCACTGGAAAGCTGCCATTTGTCATATGGAAAAATACCAGTTTTCCTAGGCTGCTGCTTCTATGGTGCAAAGGTGGAAAGACAGCATCACGAGGCTTTTCTCTTTGCCAGATTTTATATGGGAAAAGTGAGGTGTGTCTGAACCTATGCCAGGGTGTCCCACACTTGCTTCTCATTAAGCCTGAAGGCTTTGGAGCAGCAGGAAAGCCCAGCCCCACTGGGGGAGCAATGTGTGCAGTACCTCTGGAGGCCCAAGTCCCTGCTGTAACCTGTGCACATCTGCCACTGCTAAAGCCAGGGGCAGGACTGATGCTTCAGATGGACATCATTCAGCCCAAAGTGTTGGCCCTGGGGATTTCAGCTCTGGTGAAACCTGGCCAGGACTCTGTCTCTGGGGTAAAAGTGCCTTTCTCTTTGAATTCATAGGGACCCAAGAAATTTCTCATTCAACTCACAGCAAAAAGACAAAAAAAAATCAAAAAAACCCAAAACCAAAAAGAATCAGAAACAAACTAGGAAAAGAACAGACTTCAACTGGCTAAAAACAGCAACAGTTTTAGGCTCTTTGTAAGTCTGATGAATGAGTGATTAGACAATTTCTTGCAAAATCCTGCAAAGTCATTAGCAGTTCCCCCTCACTCTTACAAAGAAAAGAAAGTCAACGATTAGGCCACTGATCCACCAAAGAGTTCAAGGTCTGCTGAAGGGTGGGAGCTGCCAAATTCATGAGGTCATGTTCAGAGTGAGATAACTGTTCAGACCTCATTCTGAAAATGAGTTTCCTTTCTGGTATGCATGTGAAACCTTTCAGTTTCTCAATTGACTTTAATTTTCAGCCATTCTAAGCTTGCTAGGCTGCTGCCTCAGACAAAGAGGATAAATAAAAGAAGCTTGCTGAACAGATAATTTTCCGATTTTCTCTGATCAGAAAAAATCTCCTTAAAATAAGCAACACTGGGACAGCCAGTGCTTTAATGTGATTAACAAAAATGTAATCAAATAATGTGCTGGGTTTAACATACACAGGTGCAGAAGGGACCATGAACTGCTGTGAATAGCATCACTAGCTTGCTTCCTTTTTAAAAAAGTTTCATCCACACTCTCACATAAAAGCAAATTTTGGGTCATTTTGGCCTTAACTCTTCAAAATGGTATCTAGTCTATAGACTAATACACAAAGTAAAACAAGAAAATGGGAGAATGTATGAATGAATGAATGAATGAATGCAGGCTGTGGATTCCTGAGGGTGTCAGAAATGAAGCAAACAGTAATCATAGCTGCTGCTGGCTTCTGTAACTGGTCTGTGACACAGCTCCTGGACAGGCCATTGCCCCAGCACCATCCTGAGGGCTGGCACTGCAGGTTCCCTGAGCAAAGGGGAGGAGAAAAGGCTGAAATGTGGTAACAGAGTCACGGGACTTGGTGAAGGGCATCTGAGGAGTACCCAAGACAACAGTTAATTTAAATTTTTAATAACTGTCTATCAGATTAATTGAGCTTCTGAGGCCAGAGAGAGACTGCTCTCAGTAAATAATTGGAGTAATTTGTGTTCTCCAACAGCTTTCAATAGGACAGGTTTGGCAGCTGACTTTGCAGGTGACTTCTGGTAAGGCAGGGTGTGCTGCAAGTCACTTCTGCCAGTTCAAAGCAGGGTGAAAGTGGTGCAGTTATAGCTCTAATCAGGCTGTGCTGGTCTGAAGCATTTCCAGCTTGACTCACTGAATAACTCTGAGGACATCTCTTGGCATAATTAATCCCAAAATCCTGAGACACTGTAACACACAAATGTAGTTTTTATGTACCAGTAAAGCCCAGACCTGGGTATTCAAGTACCAAATATCTATTGAAAACATGTAAATTTCTCATTTAAGTATCTCAGAAGACCTTAACCTGAAACTAGAAGTCTTAATTGAATGAAAGACCTTCACTAACAGCAACAGGAGTTTTGTGAGGGTAAGGACCAAAGGATTTAGCCTTAACTTTGAAGGCAAGTAATTTTAAAACCATTGATAACTGGTAGAAACTGGTTGTTTGGAAAAATCAGAGCCACTTTTATATATCAGTGGCAGAAATGGTAATGCCATTTTTCCTTGCAGGTCAGTGACAGAAACACAAGTATTAAAAAACCAGTTTTTGAATGTTATCTACAACTTTAATATCTCTTTTTAGATTTGTGAGCCTGCTGAATTTGCCTGTCTGTAATCATTATTAGATAAAAAAAAAAAAAAGAAAGACTTAAAGGTAACTCTTTAGGTTAAAATTTATAACTTTCAAATGATCATCTGCACCCTGTCATCTTGACTTCTTAAGCCTGAAGTTTGCACTGCCTCAGGCAAAAACATTACTGTTACCGTACCTCAGATAAGATGCGGCCTGGCTTTTTTTATACATAATATTTATTGGATATTGGGCATTGCTAAAGGGGATCTTATTTTAACTGAAGCCAGATTTTCTGTAGTTAATAGAGTTAGGAATGGTGTATTATTTTCCAACTTGGACGGGTTATTAATACTTATAAGTTGTGAACATGGAAAGAATTCCCATAAATCTGTGTAGTGCACTGAATCTTACAGCAGAAGAGATAAAGATGTATGAAAAGCTGCTGAATGCCTGCACGTCACATTCAGCCCCTGTTCAAGGACCTGATTCTGCTCTGGGGAGCCCTGGAGGAGAGGATGCCTGAGTGGGGCTGTCAGCAGCTCCAAGGGCTGCTGGTCCCAGGGTCAGCTCTCTCATCTCCAAATGCTGCTCTCCAGCTCTGCGTGTTTTCCACATGTGTCATGATAGTCCTCTACTCCCCAGAAGGGTATGGTTTAGCCAAAAGTGGGAGGTTTTAGCAGGACTACAGAGAAAAATCAAAGAATTGATGACTGATTATTTTACTCCCTCTGTTTTAACAGACAGGTTGAGTCATGTATCCCTTCTATGTTGCTGAAAGGGACAAGGATCACTCTTGAGTTGAAAGGGCTCACTCCAGTCAGCCAGAGACCATATTCAGACCTCAGTGTCCTATACCAGGTTTTGAATCTAAAGAAAGTCATATACACCTGTCTGTGCAGAGCTGCTCTTTTCCCCCTGCTGAGCTGTATGAAATTAGGGGTCATTTTTATTCTGGCTTCTTTTTTCACTTGTGCATACTCCTCCCTTGCATACACAAGCCTGGCATTCATGCAAACCAGGTGCATGCAGAAAAGAATTTTGCTCTGAATATGTATTTAGCCAGCAGTAACTAAGCTGTCCAAATTCTTCTCTGGAGTGCACAGAGCATTGTATAAAACCTGGGACAGACTCTCATTCTTCGCTTTAATTTCTCAGTTGTCCAATTGAAGAAGCCAGGGAAGATATTCCTACAATATGACCACTTTGCTGCTGCTTCACTGCATGACTTCAGGCAGCACAGGGAGTACAGAGCCCTGCTAGGTGCTGAGGGCTCTTGGCCCCCTTCTGACAAAACACTTAAGCATGTTATTGAAATCAAAAGAAGGACTCACTGGCTTCAGTGTGACCAGTGCTTTTGCTTTCCTTGAACAGAGTTGGAGCATTCATTTCCTTATTGCATCCAGCTCTTGATGATTTTGTTCCAGCTCTCTTTCCCTCACTGCCTGTAAATATGCAAGTAATGGTACTCAGCTTGTAAAGATTTTATAATGCTACACATTATGCAAGAGAAAAGCTCAGGAAAGTGAATTATAAATGTCAATGTATTGTTTTGGGAAGTGTTAGTAGAAAAATAAATGCACAATAGCTGCAACAATAATTTGTTTAGATCTTCTGTGCAATTATTGTCACTCTGCTGTGCAAGGTCACACTGGTAACCCCAGCTTTGTGGATGTACAGCTAAGGGAAGCTAAGTGGCTTCCATAGGTCACAAAAAAATCAATGGCCATGCAAAAACCCAGGCTGTAACTTCTGAATTGCCTTAACTTGGTGCTATAAATAGCTTGGGTCCCAATTCTGCTTCCACCTACATTCCTGTACCTCCACCCCCTCCATTTACAAGCCACTGCTTTATTGTCTTGTAGGAACACTTACAGTTCAGATTCAGGTTCTCTGCTGGTCTCATGTGTGGTGAGGAGATGATAGATTAGTTCCCCAGTGCTGATGTTGGATAACTAAAGCAAGGCTTACAGCATCCCTAAGTACCCAAATGAAAAGCCTTCTCTCAGAGTTATGGTTGTGTTCTACACAAATCTGGAAGTGGTGTCATATGTGTCTGCACATGTACTAAACACTGATCATACCTGACAAAAAGCAGAAGGGAAACCTCCCCTGAGGCAAGACCTCCAAATGTGTGATCAAGGCACAGAATGTGTTGAGACCTGGGCACCCTGAGACCACAGCAGCAGCTTTCTTCTCAGCACTGGCAGCTCCCAATACATGGTGGTGCTGTAGAGGGCAGGTTGTACCTTGTGCTTTCTTGGCGTACTACACAAGGAATTAAAAAATCCAGTTTCAATTAAGAAGTGTCTTTGCAAACTTTTGGTTATGAAAGGTGTACCTAGTTGGTGCTAAAGATAGGACAGGGGTCTGCCTGGACCTTTGGACCTGGTACAGGTACCATTATGATCCGTGACTTTGTCACATCCAACATTCTGTGGTGAGGAACTACAACACCCATCTGACAGTGGAATTTCTCTTCTTAAAACTTTTTTTAGCTTGGTGCCAGAGTACTTTGAAACATAATGGGTGTTTTCAGTTTGTACCACACCAAAGATATAAACACTGACCTTCATTTTGTCTTCTGCTGAGTTGAAAATACAATAGCTGTCTGGGAGATGTTATTGAAATATTTGCTGTCAACCAAGATGGGGCATCTGCACAGCTGCATAGCTCAGATCACCAGAGGTTCTCTGTGTGACACCACCTATGCTGAGTCTTCCCTTCCAGGGAGGTCTCAAAAGACAAAATGCCCTCCCAGAGCTCACAAGCACTGTCAGGTTAGGCTGTGGAGACTGAGGAAGTCAGCTGAATGGTGCCTTTGTCAGCCAGAGCAGCTACACCTGATGGGAGTTTTGAGACAGTTCCCAGACCAGCCCAGTGATATAAACTGAAATAGATGTTGATATTTTTGTTTGCATGCTAGGCTGTGAACATTGAAGGCTTCTGAACAGGAAAGCTGCTTGATAATCCCATCTTCTCATGGGTACCATAACTTGGGTAGACAGCTTGGCTAGGTATGGAGCAGAAGCTTTTATTGCCACCACTTGAACTGGCAGAACTTGTGAACCACAGGTTGCTCCTATTCTTGGTGAACCACATCTCATCCACATCCATGTATTGGAGGGAGAAACAGCCTCTGCAACCAGAGGAGAAAGTGGCATTGTGAACTGAGTGTGTTTTGATTGGAGCAAGTCCTTATGAGAGATTTTCAAAGCACCTGGATGATGACTTCATTGCTTCAGTGACAAGCTGGGCTACTCCAAGGGACTGCCCATGCACAGGGCTTTGGAAGCTTACTTTCAACCAGCATTTTCAGTGGGACTTCGATACTGGATGTATTTTTCTCCTGGTGAATGCTCAGCTCTGTGCTCTGGGTTTGGGGCTAACAAGTTTGACCAGACACGTTTTCAAAGAGGGAGGGCAGCTGGGAGGGTGCCTGTGAGTGTGCAGCAGGCTTGATAAGGTGCAGAGGCACACCTTGAACTGTGGCCAGTGAAAGGCAGAATCCCAGATTGCTGAGAAGGCTTTAATAACTCCCCAGCATTTACAAAAGGAAGCTCTGAGAGTATCTTTATGGGGATGGGTCACTCATTGCAAGCCCTGCAAAGGCAGGTTAGCAGGGCCACCTGGATAACTACAGAGTTTATAATGTGTCAGATATCTGCAATTGGTATTGTTAACAGTAATTAACTTTTCTGCAGCTGCAGTTCATTTTTAAAGGTGCTGATCATCTAACTGTACAAGAAAACCTTAGGAGTCCAATTTACATGTGGCAGCAGCTTAAAGCCAGACCTCTGCAAGGGACTTGCTGCCATCAATGTGTACAGCACAGCATCAGAGGAAGTTGCTGTGTTTACAGGAAGGGATGATAGAAAGCTTGTGAAGAGGCTTGTCAAGAGTCTCCCTTTTTTTTTTGGCATACTATGATGTACCTTGAAAGAGGGTGGGTTTAGATTAGATATTAGGAAGAAATTCCTCACTGTGTGGGTGATGAGGCACTGGAGGAGGTTGGCCAGTGAAGCTGTGGATGCCCCATCCCTGGCAGTGTTCAGGGCCAGGCTGGAGGGGCTTTGAGAAACCTGGTCTAGTAAAAGACTCCATGGCATGATCTTTAAGGTGCCTTCTAACACAAACTAATCTATGATTTTATGTGCTACCACCCTTTCAAATGAAAAATGGAAGGACATCCATTCTGAACCTGAAGCAGTATCATCTATCTGATGCAATGGACTTTGTAGAAAAGTCTGGGTGAGAAACTGAGCTGGCTTTGTGGAGATGACCACAAGCATAAGAGTTATATGCCTGTTTTTGGGAAGCTGTGTTTGAGGCAGAGAGAATGGGAGGTAGGAAGGCAGAGAAGGGAAAGCCAGAAGGAAGCAAGGGAAGAGGTTGTTGTTGAGCCCCTGAGGGGGAAGTGACACTGAACTGACTCCAAGGCAAGTTTGTAAATTATGAGCAAAGATAGCACATGCTGTTTGCCTCTCTGTTTGCATTGTTCGGAGAGATGGAAATTTATGTACAGTCACGTAAATGAACTAGAGTGCAGCAAGAAATATCCCTGAATTTATCTTCCTTTTTTTGCTCTAATAATTGCTTCAGGATCTCAAATCCCGGAGGATAAATATATGGTTACCCTTCTGTTCCTAGTGGTTAGATAGTTTTTAAAGAAGGATACTAAATATTAAGAGACAGTTGTGTACATACGTGCATGCTGTCTTGGAGATCTTGTATGCATATGTGTTTTCCAAGCCCATTCCCAGATAGAATGCCATTACTCCACAAGCTGTACAATGATTTTGTTATTGAGAAAGGCAATCCCATTGTGATTTGAGTTGCGCCTGGAGTTATTAAAAAAAAATCAAACATGGTTTTAATTGCTATGAAGGTTTTAGTTGCTTATAGCCAGGAATTTAGCTCAAAATGTCTGCACTCCTGAGTTTAATTTGTGCAAAGTTTAATATCTTCATGCAATAAACCACTGAGGTATTTCTGTTTTTAGAACAATATACTAAACCATTCTGACTTCTCCAGGCAGGATCAGTTTAAAGCTTTGATTACCTAAGCTTTAAATCCTTAATCTGTGCTTGGAAAAGGCGAGGGGGGAGGGAAGGGCAGTTAGTGGAGAGGAGCAGCATTTTCTGAATGTCCAGCCAAGTATCTACTAAAAAAGTGAAACAGATTTTCTGTGGCACAGATACCTATGAATTTGCCCTTGATAAAAGCACACCAGAGTGGTAATTGAGGGGTGTGCACGTGTGGCCCACGCATGGGCTCTGAAGCTGGGGACAAGTGCCTGAGCTCTGCAGCCCTTGCCCCTTTTACCCCTCACAGCCATGTGTGAGTAAATCACAGCTGTCGGTATGGTAGCAGCTTGATTAAAGTTCAGGGGTTTAATAGATCATTTTAAAAACCCCAAATTACTCCCACTCCCTCGTCGATCCACCTGGACCCTTGCCCTAGGTGCATGGCAGTTTTCAACCAGCACTGGAGAAGCCAAGTCTGGGCCTGAGGTTCCTGCTTATTCCCCGAGGATCCTCGCTGCAGACCTAGACCAACATTCTCAGCTGTATTTAATCTGCTCTGAGACAAGCTGGCTATGAGAAAATGCAAAGGAAAAGGCACATAAGCAAAGACATGGAAAAACTTGGACAGTTGGCCTGCTTTGTTCACTTGGTAAACTGGAGGCTGGCCAGTAACAGCGGAGCTCCCTTGGCAATACAAGTCTGTTCCAATTAATCGTGTTTAACCATTCTAATCACACTTTAGCACATTAATCCTATTTTCAATCCAAAACACATCTGAAAGAGCGGCATGTGGGCCTTTTTATAGTAACCGCAAATCAGATGTAACTGAGAGACATAGGGCCCTAGTTTACTCTGCACTTTCACTGAACTTAAACTTAATAAAATATGTGACTGAGTTGTGGTTGGATTTACTGCATGATGTTGATGCTTCCACATATAAATAGATCCCTTAAGTAACTTAAAAACCTGTCAGAAAGGGCAGTGAAAATTTGATTATAAGGTAACCAGTGCGTGTGTTTTCTAACAATGACATTGTTCCTCTGGTCAGTGGTATTGGGAGAACTTTTAAAATTTAATCTGCTTATGGATATAAATGATGCTACACTTGGAATCATGGGGCTGTGTTTTTTGCCTCAACTACGCTCAGTTACAAAGAATTTTATGGCTTGCTTTAACCATGAAAACAAAATAAAGCTGTTATCTTCTCCCAGTCATACTTCTGGCATTTCAAATAAATTTTAGAAAAGCAAAATTTTTAACTATTGTATTTGCCATGCACCAAGTGAAATAATATTTTTGGTTTGTACTCCTGGTAAAATGTAGCTGCTTTGCATTGCTTCTGTGTTAAAATATTTGCTTTCAATAAGAGGTGGTCTTGTTAAGGTATAGATCTGTGATGATGCATTTTATTTTCCCCTCTGTGGGTTTGCTTTAAACTGAACAACAGCAACAAGAAAAAAAATTGCATCAAGGTATGTCCATCCCTAAACTTCTTGATGTCTTTAATGCCCTAGTCCATGTTTATAGGCAGACTCAACGGAGGTGCATTAAAATGCAAATTATGCAGAAGGGTTTGTGTTTGAGCCTAGAATTTAGCTGTGAAGTGGGAATGAAGTTATCAATTCATGATATATTAATTCAGCAATTCAGAATATAGCAAGAAAAAGTATAAAAGAAAAGTCCATCTTAAAAAGGAAAATCTTGGACAATTATCAGGATTATACTCCAGGATTACACTGTTTGGTTTTCTAAGTAAACACTTCTAGCTTTTTGTGTTACAAATACTAATCTAGTAAGATGCATTGGGGAACCTAAATGCAAACTAGAAATGAGTTTATCCAGGTAAGTAAGGTTTTATTAAACAATTTAATTCATTCCAGTTCTTTTGGAAGAAATTGCAGGTTATGGTTAATGTAGTGTATCAGACAGGAATAGCATTCACAGAGCCACCTGCATTTAATATAGAACTGTCAGAGATCTCTACTCACTACCACTTACCCAGAAAGAAATATGCAACAATTTGATCAACCCAGGACTTTTCAATATTGAAAAAAAATATTTCTTTTTCTGAATACAATGAAAATACAGACTCTGTTTATGGAATTTTGCTTTTCAGTAGAATCTATAGAGGATTTTTTGAGCTTATTGAATTAAAAGTCGTTTTGGCCCCTTCTGTATGCTTTAGTAGGCACTGGAAAATACTATCCACTGGGACTGTACCCAAATGGAGAATTAAGACAATACATTCAAGGCAAGTCTTATAAAAAAGGCTTTTCCAAATATCATAAAAGAAAGTCTGAAAAAATGAGTTAGTACTTGTGGTGCCAAAGTCTGAAAATCTTGGGTTAAAGATACCAGCTGATGCATGGAATATTACAGAATTCCATGACCTGCTAACAAACCAGCTTATCTCGCAGGTATTTCTAATATTTTTCTAGAAGGAGTCTATTACTGGTGAAAAGAGCAATTGAGTGACTTGGTGTCTGTGGTCATAGAGCACACAATGGTGAGCAGAGAGTGTTGGCTTCTCCCCCATTGCTGATGAACAGCACGACTGGAAAAAGTACGAACCTCTTTTCTTGCCGCTTGTCCTGTAAAAGGGAGGCTGCAAAGGGTGGTTTTACCAGTCCAGGAGCTCTGAGACCAGGCTGCAGGCTTCACAGGGATACAGAGGAGGAAAACTGCTCTAAAGGGAAGTTAGGAACAGTGAGAATTATTTCTCTTTCACTTTCTGCACTATGGCCTTCAAAAGCTCGGCACAGAGGAGTGAGTGAGTGAGTTCATGGTAGATTTTAAGGAGGAGCTTAAACTAGGAAGCACATGGCAGAGCAGCAAGTCCTTCTACCTACCCTGGGAAATGAACTGCAGTCAGCAAGAATTTGCTTGCCTGTGAGTCAGGCAAGTGCTGATACTTTGTCTTCTGCAAAGCAGAACTGCTAAGGGACAAGGGGTTTAATGTATTAATCTTTCCCCTCCTCAAGTTCAGTGAATTTTTTGTCATCTATTTCAGCAGAGCCAAGATTAAATCAAAACCTACCTACAGTCCCATTTCAGCCACAAACTTTAACAAGTGCCATGAGACTCTGCTAAACCAGACAGAATAGAGGTTGATGGATTTATTTCCTTTCCTTTATTAGGAAACCTTTCCATGATTTGTAATAATTCATCTTCTGAAGGGAAGCTCTGCAGCAGATGAGTTGTCCAGAGAGTTCTGGCCAGGCAGCAGCGAGGAAGCTCTGTGGCTCTGCACCCCACAGCCCAGGTTTGGCCTCTCCCTTCACCACCCACCTGCCTACACACAACATCCATCCACAGCTGCCTTGAAAGCCTCTGAGGCAAGCAAACCTCATGTGTATCAGCAGTGAGTACCTGCTGATGTGCAGAAATGCCACATGCCATGTCAGCTCTGTGCCAATGCCTTCTTTTCACTGCCTTCCAAAAGTAAATCCTCCATGGACTGATCATTGTTGCCTCTAGCAGACCTTAAACAACACATTGCATTTCAGCCCAAAAATGTTTCCTTCCTTTAAGCTAGATTTTGCCATTGTGCTACAGTACCACAGCTGCTCATCTGTTCCTCAAGACTTCATGTGCCCTATGGGGAAAGCTGACAGTACAAGTGAAGTTATTTGGCACTGATATGTGTTAGGTATTTTGACATTACAGCAAAAGTGTTTCCCAGAGCAACAGGTTAAGAAATTAGAATTTTGCCATCTTTTTTAGAGAGGATATACCTGTTGCTCAAGAAAGTGTTCATTTTTATCTATCATTTCGGAGACAGAAAGGATCAGAATACAAACAGACTGTGAGAGTAGAAGCAATAAATTAAGAAACAAAGGTGTAAGTGTAGTTACATGATCATCTCCTGGATTATTCAATACAGTGGATTTCCCAGTCCCAGCATTACACTCCTGTCTCCTTGGGAAATTGGGATAGGAAGGCCTAGATTATTTGCTTAGTTTCTCTGGTATGAAACCAGAGTAATTTCAGTAATTCAGATTTGGGTACCAATTGCAGCAGTTTAAATTCTGTAAAATTATTATACTCTAGGCAGTCTCTGGAGCTTACCCTTATTAAAAACCACGTAAATAAGATAACAGCCTAACTCCCAGGGTCAGTTTGGGATCTTTTTAATAATGCTAATTTTGATTCAGATTTAGTTGATTTCTAATCTCCTCCAACCTCCTGTTTTAGCAGTAGGTGCAGATGCAGTGAGTGGTGTTAAAGCTGCTGTGGAAGCTCTCTAATTCCTCTTCAGGAATGGCACAGTCCCTTTGTTTCAGGATCTTCAATATGAAACTCTCTTTAAAAGAGGTGCTTTTATCTTAGCCTTGGAATAAGACTTTTGTACCTGTGCCAGTTCTCTTCTCTGGAACAGAAACACCCAAAGTTCCAGTGCATATCAGGCCTCTTGGAATGACTTGGAGCATCCTGTTTTAGACAAATGCACACATTCCACAGATGAATGAAAGGGTACCATGTCATGGTCCTGTTGACCACATGGTAGTTTCTTTTATATAGATTTAGTGTTGAGCACACTCAGGTGGCTCAGCTTCCAGCTCTTCCTGATCATTTGGACTGCAGAAGCTGCCAGCACCCAGCTCTGTGGTGTTGGGCACAAGGTGGCTCCAGTCCCTGCAGAGGCTACAGCTCGAGCTCAAGGTCTGGTTGCTCTTTACATGAGGTGGACTTCAGCCCAAATTCTTTCCAAAACTTCTGGATCACCATCAGCAGAACTTCTGGACTACTATCAATTCTCAGCACTTCTCACACCCTGTATTTAGAGTAAAACTTTTAACTGAGATATGATTAAATCCCCTGCTTCATGTAGCCAAGTCCTGGATCACTTCCCATGGCCTCAGAAACTCCTCTAGTAAAACAAGGAAATGTCACATTTATGTCTTGTTCCTTGATAGGTGTGACAGAGATTAAGATCCCATTAAAGTTGCTGACTGTATTCCTATTATTTCCTTATAAAAATCTTATCTATACCTTTTTTTTGACTAAGAACTGTAAGTTCTAGATGACCTACAGGTTAGTGTGTATGACAGGTGATGCCTTTTGATTTAGGCTGAGATGAGTGTGTAGTATGTGCCACATACAAGCAGAGGTGCCCAGACCAATCAGAAAAAAATGCTGTGGCCTTTATCTTTAAAGGAAGTAGCACACAGTCTGTGTGTATGGAGGTACATACAGTTACCACCTGGTGTCAAGAAATCACATCTAAAGACACAAGACTGAATTTCCCAAGTGTGGAGGTGCTCAAGAGCTCAGTCCAGGACATTTCTCACTTTGTCTAGAGTATTATACACTGGGTAAGAAAACTTGTTTCCTGACACAACATTTACTATCTGTGTGACCTAAAGAGGACAAAGCATGTAAGTTCTGGGCCTGAGAACTTAAAGTCAGTGGCTGAAGGGAGAGGTCAGTGTTGTACTAAAGGAAACCAAAGCCAGTTTCAGAGTTTTGCTCACATCAGTGTTTTTACACGTGAGCAAATTAATGTATTTTAGTTGTAGTAGAGTCACAGCTTTTCAGGCCAGATGGCACTAATACATGTTTTTCAAACTAGGTAAGTACCTGTGTTTATACTGCTCAATAACAATATTGTAGTTCAATATTATGCAATAGCAATACTGCAGTGCTTAGGAGTGAACAGGAACTGCAAGGTGCTGCAAAAATTCAGAGAAAGAGGTGGCCCCTGCCCTAAGGATATGGTCCTAAAAGATAAGAGATGTGAGAAAAGTTAGATCAATCAGACCATATTGAGTAGTTATTAGACAGTATATGAGTAAATTCACTTTATATTTACTGTAAATATGTACTGCATTTTCTGAGCTGTATAGTCATGGATCATATTTCTTATTCAGGACTCGGGTTTCTTTTTACAAATATTTTAGTCTGTTTTATAAATTGCTGGGAAGTGTCCTAGCAAAGTCTCTGTAACACTCTGCACAGGACAATATGAAGAATATAAAGTTCTTTGTGCTTTCCTGTGCATGTTGGACATGTTTAGTGAGCATATTTGCATTAAAAAAAGAAAATATTTTAAGAATTTTTTTGCCTCACATTTCTAATTAGACTGAATGCAAGAGACAGGTTATATAGTCAGACTATCATTATGGGTGCAGTCTTCCAGCCCCTAGGGAATTTGGGTCAGGGGAACTGTCATAACACCATCCCCAGAAGGGATGTTCCCTTATGCTTGTTTGTTTAATGATGCTGCATGTTGAATTTGATGCTCTACTCGAATTCTGTGGTTCCTTAAGGGGCTGCTGATGCCCTGGGTGCTCTTCTGTGATCAAACTCTGGCAGAATGACAGGCTGAGGAGAATTGCAACAGGCTGTGGGACTGCAAGTCCTGTGTTAAAGTCACTTTGTCACTGAAACATCACTCCCCTCACATCGGGTGAGAGTTTCAGCAGCTGCATTTGGCCTTTTCACCCTTGTCTGCAGAGACATAAATACCTTGGTGTGCTTTCACATCAACTCAGACACGTCAGAGGCTGTCTGTGGAGCTGAGAGCCTCACTATTTTAAAAAAGGCAAAGCAAACCCTAAATGTTATAATGGATGTAGTTAAAATTAGAAATAGATCCAAGTGGAAATGTGGGGAATGAGTCCAAGTTGAAATAGAGGCTGAACCCATATTCTCACCCTGCTTGCAGCTCTGAAAAGAGAGCCTGGGGTGTGTTTGAAATACACACAGCAGGTTTGGGGCAGGTCCACCCCTAACTGCAGTTAGTAATAGTCCCCACAGGGCAAAATGCAGACATTCAACTGAGATATATATTTTCAGCCTTCTGGAGTGCATGTAGTTTGGTTTAAGAAAAAGAAGGGTGCAGTGCATTTGATGTCAGGGCCATCAGTTTGAGATTAAAAAAATAGGGCTCCATGCCCTCTGTATGGATATAAAGATGTGGTCTCCAAATCAGTACCTTAGCCCTTGTTCTCACCTGGCTGTGACCCAGCAGGGTGTTTGCAGCAGATTTAGAGCTGTGCAGACTTCATCCAACATCACTGCACTTCCCACAAGCACAGCATCCCTAGGGGGCTGTAAGGGCAGCCACATGCCCTTTCCTAAACTGCTTCCAAAGTACATTTTTAACAAAGCTGCAGCAAGGGTTAGTTTTATTTTTTTTTTTTGTTTGTTTCCCTTCTCTTCAGTCCAGCTATGCCTGAGGAACAAGACTGAGAAATCCGGGTCACACTCAGTGTTACTTTATGGAGTTCAGGAGAGTGAGAATACTTCTTGTCTATGCTGCAGCCTGTGGGCTTCAGGGAGTTGAGAGCTGAGCTCCCCATGAAGCTCTCTGAGCAGAGGGTGCCCAGTGCCAGTGCCTGAGCAAGCTGAGGGGCATCCCTGCTGCTCTGCAGTGCACCCTCCACCTGCCACTGCTGCCTGGGCACTGCTGGTCTCCAGAAAGCAAAACAACACCCACAGTCAATTCTTTCCATCCTGCCTAGTCTCCATGCAAGTGAGCACTTGGGTAACAGAACTACTCTGTGTTTTCAGAGGGATGTGAGGAATGAGAGGCATTGAAAGGCAGAGGATGGGCTCAGAGCTCGCTGCTGAGGTGTGTTTGTTTGGGTTTGACAAATTTAGTTTTTCCTTTGCAAGCCCAAACCTTCCTTTTGAAAATCTTTGAATTCCAGCTTTGAATTCCAACTGCCTCAATTTCAGGCAGGCAGATTTTGAATCAGATCCCTGTGGTTTTGGTTTAGGGTTATATCCACAACTGAAAGGGGCCTTAATTTAGCCAGTTCCTCTTGGGAAGAGGGCCAAAAGATTGAGGTTTCTGCCATCTTGAGCACAACCTTCATAAGAAATGCTCCTGAAGTTTATTTGCTGTCAGATTCAAGACCTTCATGCTGCTTCAGCATGCCACCCCAGCTTAAAATCTAAGCAGAACAGGTCACAGCCTGAATCCTTGAACTTTTGTGGATGTTGGGCAGGCGTGGATTATAGCAAACAGCATTCACCCTACACTTCATTTCCTCATCTACTTGAGATTTGAAATTGCCACAGTTCTCACTCCTTCCTCCTGTTCCAGCCTCAGAGATTTTGATTACAAAAAGAAACAGAAATGCCAAAAAAATGAGTGGAGAGAAGAGGAAACTTTCAAAACCAGGCTGCCTTGGGATATATTCTAACTGAAGTGCTACAAGAGAAGAAAATCTGTGGCCCTGTTGTGTCATATTTCAGTCTCACACATGCCCAGTAGAAATGAGGATGTGCCATAGGGAGAGGAACACATGCTTTCATCTCACACATGATTTGTCCTGATAAAGGAGCACAGTGCCCCATGCAAGGTTGTGAAGTCCTGCTCTGTGTGTATGTGACAGCACCTGCCCTTGTGACCACAGTGGGAACTGATTGAGGGACTCCAGAGCCAAAAGCTGTGTGCTTCCAGAGCTGCCAGTGGCTCTGGGGTGCTCAGTGGAAATTGAGGTCTTGCCAGAGAGTACCACAGAAAGGTGCTGAATGAAGGCTACAAACATCTTGAGACTGGCACAGGACAGGGATAGGAAGGTGCCACTGGTGATGTATGACAGTGTAAATTCTGTAGCTCTCTGCACCCAAAATTTAGGACCTGTTTCTTTAGACTATGTTGCTTAGAGAAAAAAAAATTGACAAGATAAATCTGCTGGGGTTTATCACTGGATATATTGTTCCACAGCAGCAGCCCTTTGGTTTGAAATGCATTCCCAAGGCCTCCTTCCCCTGACGAACAGCGACAGCCTCTAGTGCAGGAGCGCCTTGGCAAGAGGAATATTTTCCCAAAAGGCTCTTCTGGCCATTGGCTCTTTAAATATAGCAAAGAGTAGCTGCAGCAGCTCAGAAGCAACTGCAAACCATTTTAGATGCTGTCATCACTCATTCTGCCTCCTCTTCCAGCTGGTAGCTCTTGTCACATCTTTCTTTCCCTGTTCCAGAGGAGTCTCCTGGTGTTGATAAATATTCCTTATTGCTTCTAATTATTCAGTCAGTCCAAACATTTTCTACCCTTTCTCCTGTGTGTGACAGGGATGGGTTGCTGCTTTTTCTCTAGACTCAAGAAGGGTGTCCCTCAGGAGGGCAAATGGAAGAAATACTTATTTTTAGCAGTGTTGATGCTGACCACAAAATCCCTGCTGTTCTCATTTTGGGAAACCTGCACTAAGATGCACATTGGTGTGAACCTGGGGAGGCTTTCTCTTCCATGTTTCATAACTTTACCTGCCTGCAGGGCACAACCTCCTTTGTGGTCTTTGGACTGGCTGCAGGTTGAGAGAGAGGGAAGAGAGGAGGAAAGGGGATTGCCTCGCCTTTGGACTGCACATTTGTTATTGTTTCATTTTAATTGTTCCTAGTAATTCTAAACTGCAAGCATCTGGGGAAGTATGACTGTACAAAAGCTTTTTTTTCTATCTGAAGTATTTTTTCTTCCATTCATTCTTCAACTTCTTTTCTTTTTCCTGAATTTTCACTGCTTTTTTAATCTTTGCAAAGAAACACTAACTTGCTTTTCTTCTAAGTTGTAATTTATTTTTTATTTTATTGAGGAGCACAGGAAAAGGTAATTATTACTACATTTCACATTATATAGGGATCCTGCTCTGTCACAGCTGCTGGCCACATGAACAGCCTTTCTTTGGGGAAACCCAGTGCTTGGTTTCACTGTGCAATTCTGTACTCATCCAAAACCTGCTCTTGTGCCGTTACGGAGTCTTGTGAAAAGGCCATTTAATTATGAGTTAGGTGTAGATGTTTCACAGAATTTTAAAATAATGAAGGTCCTGACTTTGAGGAATAGAAATAAATGGAGGGTTTTTTTAATGAGATGATCTCAGAAGTAATGATTTTAAGGGGCAGCATGTTTCAGTGTTTTAAGAGTTTGAACAAAGCAGAAAAACCCCATTAAATTTTGAACCACTCTTTAAATAAAAATGTGATGGTTTTAGTTTAAGGAGGGATATAGCTTTTGCATTGTGACATTTGCTCTATGCTCACAAAGCTGTGAGGCTGTTTCTAAAAATCTGCTAAAGGACTGTTGCACAGAGAAAGTTACTGGAATGTGAGGGTTATGGAGATATGGAGAATACAGATGTATGTGGATTTTTACATCTTCACATACCCTGCTGACATCTTCTGAAGCTCCTAGAGAAGTGGGGGCAGTTGCACACTCACATCACTTACAGCTCTGTTGCAGAAATATTTGCCATGTGGCAAGGGGCTGTTTTGGGGAGCAGAGGAGCAGTGGGTGGTGCTCAGTGAAGTGGCCACAGCACACTCGGCCATGCCAGACCCCAGGCCAAGCCAGCAGCTCAGGTAGGAGGACAGCCAGCACTGGGGAGGAGGAAACCCCCAGCAGTTCTGCAGCCCTGCATCTCCTCCTGTTCTGCTCATATAGCTTTCACTATGTATTTTCAAATGAATAAATATGCAGGCAGGGGCCAGATGCCAGATCTGCTGTTTCTCCAGGGCTCAGCCTGGAGCACTGCACTGGGGTGCTTGGGCCATTCTGATGTAAGAGAGAGGCAGGTCTACACCTTCACCTTGGAAGGACACCAGAGCAAGTCTCCTGCTTCATGGGCAGGTTTTGTGTCATTTTGGGAAGCCTGGCTCCTACTGCTCCAGGTCTGGTTTTGACTGGCAGTAGTCATTGCCTGCCATGCCCTCACCTCTGCTGCCATTGTGCACTGAACCTGCCAACTGGATGTACCTATCTGGGAAAGTGCAGCTGATCTGCTTACCCCAAGGGGATTTGTCTTTTCCAGGTGCTGAAAACTCACCTTAGCCTTCATCTATGTGCATCTGGGCTTATTGGGTAGGTTTGGTTTCCTGAAAGTTGTGGTTAAACTGAAGGTTTCTTCAAGCCTCAAGGCACCAAGCAGCTAGACTGGCTTTCTGAGCTCATCTCACTGGGTTGCCACACTGCACCAAGGGAACTCAAGCCTTTGGGTGTTTGCTTCACATGGTTTCTCCTCCAACTTGTTCTTGCCCCTCTGTTCTGACATGACACTTGGAAGCCCTAAGAGAATCCCCTCTGAGGCTGAGAGCTGTCCTGCTCAGTCCTCCCAGGATGTGATGGGCAGCATGGCCATGCATTCAGGGGTGGGCTCATCAGCTGTGCAGCAGCAGGAGCACTGTGCAAGGCTGTGGCAGGCAGCAACTCCTTCAACTGCCACAGACAAAATATTTGCCTGCTTTAGTCCTTGGATGAATCAGCCTTGATGTGTGTCAAACTGCACTGTCTCTTTGCCAGTGGGTTGTTGTTGCTCCCTGGCTGATGGACAGACAAATGCCTGTGGGTAGGCAGATATGTGACATCCTGGATACCAGAGTAATTTTTTTTCCCTTTTCCAAGAAATGAGAGAATCAATTCTCTTTGACTGGGAGCATAAACCACTTGTTGAATGCAGGTCTCCAGTCCCAAATTACAAATGGCTCTGCTGCCATTATCAAACTTGTTTTTTTTTTTTTTTTTTTTTCTTTAGGCCAAAACTCTAAGAATATTCAAGAAAATGTAAAATGAGAGTAAAATATTAGGGTTATATTTTTTTTCTCATTGGATGCAGAGCTCTTGCTAACTTACATTATAGACCAAAATCAATTGTGGGATCAGACTGGGCTGTTGAGGGGTGGTACAGAAGATATACCAAGGTGGAGGAGGGGGAGAAACGGGTGGGTTTACCTTAAACGTAAAATTTGCTGTTAGACTAATAAAATAATATGATACATCTGGGTTGATTTTCTCCTTGGTGATAGAGGGCTGGTCTAACAGTTAAGCCTTGGTCATGGCTGACTTGGACATACTTTAAACTCTGTGATAGGGTTCTCATATCTTTTTCTCTTTTTCTAGAATAATGACAAGAGGAAGGCATTTATTACCAGGAAGGCTGAACCCCTAGGCAAGAAGTAGTCATCTTTGATTTAACTTTACAGTGAAGTTGCTGAATTAAATATAGTTTTGTTTTTATCTGTTTGCATGGAAGGCTTCCAGCTAAAACAACTGTTTTAGTGACCTGTGCACTTGTATCATGTTAATTAGGTTTGAAAACTCATATATTGTTTTCATAAGACTATTACATTTTCTGTAATTAAATTAAGCAAAAAATAAGGATGCATGGAATAATATTTATTATTAATACCAGACTCGAAAGGCTTACAACATGTGAATTGAAGGTAAGGGCCTTGAAGACAGCCTGAACTTCAAAATAATGTCAAATAGTCTAGTTTTTCAGCAAGTCATTACTACTTGTATCTAAAGAAAGCATTGGTAGAGTGAGAACTAGCCCATTGAACACCCAGGCTTCTGGTCCCATTTGAAACTGTGCAGTTTCTGGGATTTTTACTGCTTAAATTACTGCCTAAATGGGAATGAAGCTTTAACCCCAGTTACATGGCTAGGAGTGTGATCTTGTCCTGTTGTTTGATCATGGGACAAGGTCTAGGAGGCTGCCTGCATGGTCACATTTCCTGGGAGATGGAGAGAAGGTGGATGGCATGGGAGGATGTGAAAGGGCTCTTCAGTGGTCAGGGACAATTCAGGTGTCCCATCTGTGTGATTCCTGTGTGTTGGTTCAGTTTAGGCAGAACCACACTGTGACAGGCCAGCCATAGATACCTGTCCTGCTTGGTATCCCATCTGTGTGGCAGCCAACCACACATGTCTAGATGGAGAACATGTACACAAACAAGGCAAAAATATTTCACAGAATACAACCTCATCTACCAGTGGTTTTTGGATTAGGCATTTTGTGAGACAGAAATTTTCTCATATAGTCTCTGTGAATTTTTCTCTTTTGTCCCCTTGCTGCCTGAACTTGGGTTAACTTCTGCTCTTATTTACCTGCACATTTACAAAGTACAATTTCCTTTGGTTTGCCCTGAATCTAGAACCTGCTTCTTTCTTCTCTTGGCCTGCATCTCTGGGCAATACATGCTGCTCATGGTGAAAATCATCTTTGTGTGTGTCCTGCCCTGCAAAGGCAGGCTGGCAAGAGGCGAGCCTGTGTCAGTCCATTTCCTAGCCTCTACCAAGTGGTGAGGGCAAAATTTTGCCTTCAAAGTATGTTTAAAGTAAGCAGACATTAAAATGGTCCCATGCTGTGCCTCTGACCACAGAGATGAGAGCCAGTCTAGTTAACATTCTCTCTGGGAGCAGATGTCCTCTATTGGTCTTGGTGTGCTGGGAAGCCACCAGACCCCAGCTGCAGCACGGCACAGCTGGACCATCCCACAGGGCCAAGCTCTGACACCAGCAGCAGGGTGGCCAGAAGCTTGTGTTTCACAAGGTTCCTGGCACTTCAGGCAGGGGCCAAAGCAAAGCACTGC
>VZRX01003925.1:467-12417 GCA_013398075.1 Notiomystis cincta
AAAAAAAAAAAAAAAACTAGGAAAAAAAAGGAGGAAAGAAAAAGAAAGGAAAAATAACACATTGGGGAAAAAAAACCACCCTGGGTTTTAGAGAATTATAAGCTGCAAAAAGTAAGCAAATATACATAATGAAATCTGTATTGAAAAGTTTCAATTTCTCAGGTCTAAAAAGAGCTTAAAATTCCTGTATATTGTAAATTAACTAAAGGTTTTTAAACTACTCAAGAGCTGTCCAGTGACCAAGTTCTCTGATATTAAGTATCTATGTCTGATATTAAGTATCTATATTTTAATTACAGCAGAGTGCAACAATTCTGAACAAAGTGAATGGCAATGCACACAAAATTTACATACAACACAAATTCCTTTGTGTTTTTTTTGGAAGTGAAATGTTAGCAAAGATGAAAAATTTGCATAAACGTAAGAAAATAAAAAGGGACTTCCATTACAGTGTCACTTTCCTAGCATAGCTGAAATTACCTACTACACACAGAGGCAATCCAAAATGCTTGTAGGTACAGAATTCTGTTTGTGAGCTGAGTGTTGGATCTATTTATGTGGCCAACTTCAGCACTACAGTTCAAGTTACCATTTCTTTTGAGCCCATTAAAGGTAAAATATATGGTACGTAAGGTGCACCTTACACTTGCTGTCTAAAGGATGACTGGAACCTCACACAATAACAGTATATTGGCACTGGTAAATTTAAATCCCTCTCCTTGAAAAAAAAAACCCTCCTAACATGAGCAATATTGACACATTATTGTTATAATCAAATATAATGTCAAGAGAATAATGAACCTACTGGAAATATTAATGTATTTATCCGGTCAGATAAATACAGGCTTCTACACTCCTGGAATCAGCTGCAGGTATAATATATAGTTGTGAAAAAAGAACAGTACTTTATAGAATTTGTGTTCCATGAATGGTGTAATTTGAGTCCTTTGTCTTCCTGTCTGTCATGTCACACTTATTGGACTTGTCACACATGCATTATTAAGTTTCATGAATTTCTAAGGGATGCCTAAAGTTATAAACTTATCTCCAACAGGATTCTGCTACGTTTCAGTTCTAGTGAGCAGAATGTCCTGCAGAGATGCAAAGGTGTTGTAACTAAAGGTCTCTTCTCTCCCTGTGGCCAGAAAGGGCCAGTTCCGAGGGCAGGGCCTGGGATGAGGCCGTGCTCGTCCTGGGCTGCCACTCCACACTGGGGTGTGAAACGGCTTTTAGAAAGAAGGGTCATTTTGGTGTTGCCAGCAAACCAGAAATTCAGTGCAAAGAAATCTTTGATTCCCCCCTAATTTCATGCTTTGCTGTTTCAAAGATGAATCAGCATCTACACGGATTAAATGTGTGCCATAATTTAATAAAGGTGATTTTACTAAAGTTTATTACTAACATAAAAGCCCTTATAAGGAAAAGACCAAAGGAAGTTTTTGCTATGTTCTTTACACTAATAAAGTGCAGCATGAATACTAAAACTGGCATTGCAAAAAAAAAAAGGGGGGGGGGCCACAATTGTGAAAAGCTGCTTCCAGACTTATTCAGTGAATAATGTTTTTCAGTTCATCCCAGGGGATGTCTGTGACTAATCCATGGATATTTCAAGTTTAAAATTTAGCAATTTTTTTCTTAGGGCCTAAAAGCATTTTACTGAAAATTTTAGAAGGCTGATCAAAGCCCAGAAATATTACAAGGTCAACTCTTAAATATATATTCCTAGAAAACGTTACCAACAGAAATATAATGCAATGAATTTTTTTTTTGTCTACCAAAAAAATTCAAGTAAACTGTACAGTTTTTTTTTTCAAATGCAAAGAAGTAACTTAGTAAGAAAACTAAGGGAAAAAAAACCCCAGACATTCTGCCTCTTGGCAACAGAATAATGTGACTGGGTTTGATGTGGAGAAGCCTCCCTGACTCAATTAGAAATACACCCGCTTTTCAAACAATTTTGAAGCCAAATAGCAAAATTTAAGTTGATGTCTGAAGCCCATATTACTTCCATCATTTATCTGCAATAAAATTTAACAATTCCACCTTCCCTCAGCAATCATTTCAACCAAATCATGTACTGTGTCCCTTCTGTACAGTATGGGACACTTGGATATAGGTATGTATGTGTATGTATACAGTTACAGTCTCATGCTACCACAGCCCAGTAAGTGTAAATATTTCTAGAATTAGACTCTAAATAAATACTGCTTATGTAATTCTGCTGCATAGAAATCACAATATTTTTAAAATGCGGCCTAAAGATTACTAACAAAGGGTTACATTTGAATTATAACAGGAAAATCAGTGGAAGGCATGGTTCAGGACCATTGTTTTTCTAATTATATAAGTAAATGTAACATTCAAAAAACGTTAACACAACTTAAATACGGAGTAAGAATGACATGAAAGAAGTTGATCCTGACAGCACTACACCAGCAGGAATGTTATCCCTCGGTGTTACCGTAACAACTCATCCCTACGTTCAGAGAATCCCTGTTCTGGGACTGCCTGGATGCAGGACCTTGCTCCCAGACCTGGAAGCAGGAGGGAGACTGACAAAACCAGCAGGGATTTCACTGAATAACGCACTCCATGTGCAGACCAAACCGTCCCAGCCTTCAGCAGGCAGTGCCCTGAGAGCTGAGCTCAGAGGGGAAAGCAAAACAGGTACTTCAGACTCGTTGTGGGGACTCGACAAAACAGTTTTGCTTTAAAACTGCGCTTACAGACTGTGCAGCAAATGGGGATCCCGTGCTTACAGGGAAACACTGCTGTAGGAGTATCAGGTTTAATGCATTATTGCTCAGGTTTCACTGGCCAAAACACTGAGCAGTCCAAGAAAATTGTTGTACATCTATTAGAAAAGGCCGTTTTGTGATTGAACTACCACAGATCCCAGCTCATCTCTGCCTTTCCTTAACAGAGAACACCATTTTGAGGCTGTCGTGCGTTTTTCTTTCCAAAGGGGGTTAACACCAGTGGAAAACGCAAGGATCCTCTCACCACAGAAAAACTGAGCAATGCAGTTTCCCAGAGAAGCTGCCTTTTTATTTTTACAGGTGCAGCTGATGTCTGTCTTGTATTTTCTGCTCGCCCAAGTATTGATGTAAAAACCACACACACAAATGTATGATATGCAGCTATCTGCACCCAGGTAGCTTTTTTACACTTTCATATACACTTCTTTTTATTCAATTATTTAATGGAAAGAGGCAGAAGAACAGATTTTGACATAAGACAAATCAGGAAAATAAGCATTCACTTCAAATGAATTTTGCTGAATTACACTAGGCCTGAATACATATCCTAGTGTTTAGAAAAATGTTTATCTTCAAAATATAAAGAACAGACTTCATAATTTCCATAGCACACCTAAAGCCTGACCAAATTCCATGTTCTAAAGGACTGGGTTTTTTATTTTGCATGTTTTCTCTCCTTAAACTGATACATTGCAATGGCCCAGAGAATCAAGAAAATCAACAGGGAAACAGAAAAGGTTTCATATTAAAAACAGTACAGACAAGTATACACCAGTTGCTAAAGAGAGTAGGCTGTTAAATACAAACGGTTCCTACTTGGTTTTCATTGCAGGGGTCACATTAAGAAACAATTTTGATATCAAAATTAGAAGTTCATCTTTTAATTTCAGCAGCATCTTTGTCTAGGAAATGAGAGAAATCTTACCCACCATTAAGCTTTATCAGGGACACTAGCTGAAAAAATCAGTACCAGAAATAGTAATGCTGAGGAATCAAGTTCACACAGTAAAACAGACTATTCTCTGCTCATTCTATCAATCTAAAACTTGCCACGGATAAAGCTCTTTTTTAAACAGTAAAACAAAACTAAACAAAAAAAAAGTCCTGAGAGGTTTGAGTCAGGAACATTCAAAGCAAAAGCATTCCAAAAGGTTCCCTTCACTACGGATCTTTCAGAAGAGGCACTTCTGCAATGGCAACCCAAATTATCATATTGCATGCTGAAATGTTTAGCACACTCTGAAAAAATTCGTTTTCCCTTTCATCAGGCACTTCCTAGAGTTATTGCAAGGTTCCACTATCTTTCTAAAGAAAAAGAAGTATTTTAAAACTTGAATATTGGCTGGGTGTGTTCTTAACTTTTTTCTTTTAAACTCCAAGCTGCAATCCATATTTTAAAATTCTCCTACAGCTCATTAACTCCAAAGAAAGCACAACTATATCAATACTTTAAGGCAAGGAAAAAAAAAACCAAAATAATGCAAACAGCATTGCCTTAAGACTCCCTTTAGTCTCTAAAACCCTGCAGATAACAGAAAAGCAATACTAGTGCTGAAAAATACATGATGAAAAGGGATGGACTTTGTATTTTTGTTAGTAAACATATTAATTATATCTAAGTAACACAAGGGAGTAATAGACTTATGTCAACCTGACAACATTATTTTTAGTGGAAAACAGGTAAATAAATATACATTTCCACTTTATCTTCCAATAAAAATCTAAAGGTAGTAGAGTTTGGGAATTTCCAGCAACAAATAAGGGACACAGAAGGGCTGGTTTCAGCATTGCTGCAGTCAGCATCACTTGCTGCTAATGTTTGGTTCAGGGCTGAATGCAAGTTTGCACTCAAAGGGTGCAATGGCCCAGTTGCTCGGCCACTCCTTTTGTTAAAAGAGCTCATTCTGCTGTATTACAGAATGTACTTGTAAGTCTAAGAGTAGATTATTAGAAGTGTTTGTTTAAATAATTCAACTGCAAGGAAACTTTCTAAGAGAGACGTAATGTTTTACTTGAAATGACTGGAATGCAAAGACGCATTTTTACCTTAATCCTGTTCTTGTTAAAAGGCACAGAAGTCTCAAAGTTTACTATTGTAATATTATTTATTTTTGTGATGGCAACATTATAAGCTCCCCCCAACACACTCAGATCCCCTGTGCTTAGTTCTAACCCTGCTGTGTTTTACACAACTTGGCTGTCATCAGCAATTAGGGTTTTTTTCGTTTGGGTTTTGTTTTCTTTTTATAGAAGGAAGAAATGTGAAAAAGCTGTATGCTGATTGAAGATACATGTTTATAGCTTAATTATTTTATGATCAAACATTGTATTTCACAGAATTTACTCCTGAGCAAAGAAGAACATATAGATGAAAAATAACCAACGTCTTTCAGTAAAAGGTGATGGGTTTCTATATGCAAGTCTTCCAGATAATTTCTCTCAGCTTCCATGTTTATATACGTTCCCTAGTCACAGCAACTAAAAATGAGATGCATCACATTCTGCCACCAGTTACTTCCGAAGCCAAGAAAAAGAAAAAAAAGAAGAAAAAAAATCCCAGCCTTTCTGCATAAAATCAGTGCTAAAGACGAGGCAGCTGTAGCTGTCTCTGGCTCAGTCCTCTGTGCTCGCCGTGCTCGGCCTCACAGGGCCCTGCGTGGCTGCAGCGCCCAGAGAAGTGACAGGAAAGGGGCCGAAGAGCTGCTGGGACACAGCTTCCCCACAGGCTGAGAAACAAGGCTCCTCCTGGCACCTCAGAGGCCCCGGGCTGAGGCCGCAATTCTCATGTGCTTTCTCACTCGCTTCTAAGGGAAGAAATTGCTATTTTTCACTAGTCTGTGCTTTTTCCTTTGGAAGAATCCAGTCAGGGGTAAAAAAAAACCAATTTAAAGGCTGAAAAGTGAGCAATTGAATTACAGGGGGAAGACCCGAGCAATATATTTAGTTCAACGAGGGATTAAGTGCCAGGCCACTGGTAATTAAAGAGCTAATAGGTCCTCTTTGAAACAGTTTGACTTTTCCTGTGGCTGCGAGCGCGGCACACTCGGAGGTTCGGCTGAGGCGAACCTGATACTCTGCCATTCTCCCCCAGCACGTGCCGAAATTAGTTCTCCATTTTGTGGTGGCCCTCGGAGAGCAATTCCCATTGAGAAGGGAACAAAGGCCGCGACCCCGGGGTCAGAGTGTACTGCAGGAAGCACGACCTCCCCTTTGTTCAGAACAGCGCTGTTTACTCTGCCTAAGTAAAGATCACCAATACATTAACTAAAGAGGATTAAAAAGGTCATATCCCTAGGGATGGAGCTCACGCAAGTGGCAACTCTCTTCAGTCACTAAATCACTGGACTTCCCCACCCACACCCCCTTCAAAACAGAGACCCATCAAGCTGTCATGGCTCGGTGGCACATTATTTTCAGAGCAAAAGTCTGTACAAACTCATGTTTCAAAACCAGGTGAATTTCTGCAGAGCTAACCAGCTTTTAAAGTTATAAAAATATTTTAAGTGAAAACTTATCACTTCAATACAATTTTTTCATTTTGTATCTCCTTTTGAAAAATTCTGAGTTGATGTATAAAATTGTGTGGGTCTTAAAGTGATTATTAAAAAGTAACTATTATAAATGGAATTCTTAAAATATCCTGTAGTCTGTGGATGGACAGAGAAGTTGCCTGTTGCTATAGACAATTGCTAACTCCATGATGGCTCACTTGCAAAGTGGAGAACAAAGAAAATAAACTGAAAATATGCTGCCTGTAAAATTTCACATATGCTGATTGCTAAACTTCATCAGGCTAAATAAGAGCTTATTTAGGCTGTTAAGATTTCTCTTACTAACTTCTCGTAATATCTTAGAACAGCATTATTAATATGAGTTTTAAGAGAAACATCTCTTGAAACAGCTAAATTAATGCTGCATTGGTAACATACAGCTAGACAGCATGTGGGAGTGTGTCCTTTCCATTCTCACCTCTAATTTCCATTCTCACTGGATGGCTGAATGATCACGAATTTGCTTTGTACCTTGGTTTCCTCATCTGTGGTGATGTGGCTCACTGGGATGCAGATGTTACCATCAGTTAGACAGCAATGGCAGGAAGAAAAGAGCACATAAAAGGGAGTGGTCCAGACTAGGATATTTTCCCTTCTTTATCCTCAGGCAGAAGCACTTCTGATTAAGCTGAACATTATGTTACAGCTTCCAGAAGAAAACAGGAATCAGGCCAGGCAAAGGGGCAAGCTTTTGTTCAAAGTCTCTGGTGCAGGGAGCTCGGCCCCACAGACAAAACCCACGCAGGGTAAATGAGTTGAAACAGCATGAAATCATCCAGCACCAGCAACTTTGAGAGGAGGACCAGGACTGGCCAAAACTGCAAAAATCAACATCCTAAAGTCCCACAAAAACCCACGAACCTTACAGGAGGGAAGGCTGAGAGAGTGATCTTCCTTTCTCAGACACTTTGTGCAAAATAGCTGGTTTTGGATCCATAACAGCATCTTCACCTTTCTAGTTTCTAGCAGCATGAATTAATGCAAGAGGTGTGGCAAGCTGAGATCTCGTTAACACTCAGCCTGTACTGGCCCTTCTTCACCCACCACTGCAGTTTCTGCTCCTGTGGTTTCTGATCTCCTCTCATGCCAGTAACAGGAGTCAGAAACTTACTGCCATCAGGAAAACCAAAACGAGAAAGTCCTCCTAGCACATGCCCCATGGGGGCACAGTGTTTAGCCCAAATGGCTCACAGCAGACTCCAACATGGCCAAGAGAAAATAAAAAACTTCCAAACCCTGTGTCTGCACCGTGATGGGCAGCATTCCCACTGCAGGTGGGTGAAGGACTGGCACTTGGAGTAACTCTCACCTGTCCAGTTCTGTGCCTGGAACAACTGGATCTAGTAACACACTCTGCTGTGACTACTGCTCCCTGAAATCTGGTATGTCAGTACTGGGCTTTTTATTATACGCCAAGAGCCAAGGAGAGAAAGTGGAGTCAGAAAGCCCTGACAACAGGTTTAGAAAAGGCTGTGTCCAGGCCAAAGCAAAAATGTGCTGCAGGTATTTAAAATAAACGACCTAGAAGACAGTGCAATATTGCCACCTTGTATGTTCATCAGATCTTCTCACTGATTTCAATGGGAACACTCTGCTTTTCAGCACGAAAGATTATGCAGGCACAGTATATCCGTCAGGAAAAAAGGGTAACAAAATCTCTAGACTCAGAAGGAGCAGGTGGGCAAGAGCAATGTGAGTACTGAGCAAAGCTTTGTATCAGGCTGAGGCAAGGGGGTACCTTTTCCAAAAAGCACTGGACTGAAACAACCAGAACAAAGAATATACTCAGACATTAGGATTTAAAAATGGAGATTGGGAGCATAAGGACTGAGCCAGTGGCATGAGGACAATTTATTGACATACATTAGAAGCAGGAAGACTGCACAACTATTGTCTGGCAAGTCTGAAATAGTACTGGGAAACAAAGGGAGTGAAGAAAGAGGATGAAAAAATAATGGCTGATTATGACCTTGAGCTATTTAGTTGTGCAAAAGAGGAACCTTGCCTTTTCTCACCCGGTATGACCATACTAACATTTCCTGTTAGCTGGGTTCCTAATCTGGGATATTCATAAAAAAAAAAAAATACCCAGTGGAAATTCCTGGTCTTTTCTTTTTCAGTTCTCTTTTACCTTCACACCAGCCAACAGCACCCTCCCTCCAAAATGGGAAGCAAAAACAACACTGAGGAAAGTTAGGGAATGAGATGTCCCTTCTCTTGAACAGGAAAACATAGGAAACATGATTCTGTGACACAAAATCCTTGCATTGTCCATTTTTGGGGGGGATGGAGCAATCTTGACTCTACCTCATATTCTAAGATACACTTCTGTATCTCCTGATGCCCAGAAATCCAGACAGATCAAAGGGTACCTTTTAGTTTAAAAAGAAGTTATCAGACTTAATACAGATGGAAAAATCCATGATATTCAAGTGACGAAATTGTCCCCTCTGTCCTTTCAAATAGCAAATCCCATTAATCAATTCATTTGCAAGTAAAGGGTGAAAGAACAGCAGATAGCGAAACAGAAAGTGCTGAAATAAAGGGATAAATTAAAGGCAAGCCATTCTGAGGACACACACAGCCTTTCAGAAGCAGCCCAAGGTTGGAGGCAGGGCTTCCAACACAAATCTGCACTCCTCCATCAGGAATGAAGGGATAGTAGTCCTCAAAAATAGCCACAAATGATGATCCAGATTACATGCCAATGAATTCTGTGATTTAGTAAACCGTCTGGAAGGCTACTTTAAAAGATTATAACTTTAATGCCTTTGCAGGGATTACATAATGGGGAGAAAAACAACATTGATAACATAACTAAAAATGTATCTTTTTTAACTTTGAGTGCATCCACAGAATTCATTACGATTTATTTGGCCTTTCAAAAGGGCTTTGACAATGTGACTCATGAAGACAAAGAAAATACAATAGTCACGACTGGAAGTTGGAGACACGATTAAAAACAAGCGAAGCAGCCAAAATTAAAATGAACGAATGAAAAGACATTTCGACAAGAGAAATGGTAAGAGCTGTTGCATGCAGAGGCCATGCTGGTACCAGTTTTTAACTTTAGTTCATGTCTAGAAAGATTAGCTATAAAATAAAGAGTGGCAAAAATGAGAAGTAAGGGGAGAGTACTGGGGTTACTGAAGGGTTTAACCAAGCTGAGTGGATGTGAAATACAATAAATTTTTTTTTTAAATATAATTGCTAAGGAGATCATATTGCAACATTCTCCAAGAGGAGGACGTGGGTGCCACCATAACAAGTCAACGGAAACTTTCAGGAATATGCACTAATGTCAGGTAAGTCAAGCAGGAAAACAGAATCCTGTATTGAAAACATTATCCTTCAAATATCCGCCTGCCAGGAAAACAGCTTCCTGGAGAATGCTAATGAGCCTTTCCTCACTAAAGCTACAAAAGTAACAGGACTGCACGAGCAGGTGTCTACAGCAACGTCACTTACAAGAGATTGCCATATATGAAGACATAAAGTGATCAAACTGCTTCTGTTAGTGAGCACATGAGCAACAGGGAACACAACAGAGACACACAGTCTGAAAGTCAGGATCTGTAGTCCGACTTTCTCACCTGCTTGCAGTCTTGAAAGGGAAATAATTCAGCTAAATTAAAAAAGCAGTATATTCAAATTATAGAAATATATATTATTTTTCAATGTGCAGCCCGAGTATGTGAAAATCAATGACTTGTTAAGGGACATCAGTGGGAATCAGAAAGAATGATTCTATCCATAGCCTACAAAAATAGTGTTGGATGGGATGGATTGCTGGAAAGACCACACAGACATTTGTACAAAGCCAAGGGACCTTTCTGACAATGACAGGGTATTCCAAAAGGATCTGATGTTGGTCATCTTCACTCTCCACCTCTTACCAAACAACCCTTTGTAAAAAATGTCAGGGTAGACTTGGCAGTAATTACACTGCGAGCCTGTTCCAGTGCAGTAATTTCTACTTTTGTTTTCTATGGCCAAAAGAAATGGCAAAAAAATAGACAAGTTCACTTTATCTAATGTGAAATCAAAGCTAGCTCTGGTGCCTGACACAATGCTGTCAATGGATCATTCAAACATCACAAAAACACGCATGTTTACTTTTTCACCTGCTCTCCCCACTGCCACCACAAGTAATAAGCAAGAACCTAAATTATAAGACTTTGTTTTACTATATAAACACACTTCCCTTTTTCTGCTTTTACTATATTTTTTCCCATCCATGCATCATCACTTGCAAAACCCATTTAATAATTATAAGAGAGTCCAAGTTGCGTGTCAGATCCTGGGATATTGCCACTCATAGGGTGGTTTGCTACACTCAGCCTTTGGTCTTGTGGCTAACAATTCACCCAAACTGTGAGAATACACAACCCACACACTGCTGCTCTTCAAAGGAAGACAAGGATACATAATTAAGAGATGATGAGCTCAAATATAGGACATGAGATGTGGGAGCAGATTCTGTAACCACACTGGTGAGTGGTTTTACTACTGAAGTTTCTTCAGCTCTATCTTCACTCATGGTATCAGTAGAACTCACATGCTTTCAAACTATATTTGCAACAGCAAAGGGGAAAAAAGGAATGCTAAAACCATGCCAGTGCACAAAAATAGTTTTAACATCAACCGGTCAGAACTGAAATTGTAAATCAGCATTATTAACAAATTGCCCTTGTAACAAGTGAGGCCCATGTCTCAAAAAAAACCCCACAACGCACAGTGTGGAAATGAAAATTCTGATGTAGGTACAGATCCACTCCAGCACACACAGAATTGGTCCCTCACTGGCTATTCAGAATAAACAAAACATCAAACCACTTTTCTTATTACTCCACAGAGCTGAAACCAGCTTTTGTTGTTCTTGTCACGACCGATGAGGGAAAGAGTTGAAAAGCCCAGAGCAAAACAAGATATGAATAAAGCTACCAAACTCAAGTGAGGATCACTGACCAGCCTTCAGAAATAGGCATAAGCAATAGCAGGATTACATGCTCAGAAAAAAAAAAAAAAAAATCAGTTTTACCTAAAAGAAGTCTTCATTTTGTCCTGATGCACAACCACATCTCCACAAACCAGGGACCCTTTGCAGGGCCAGAGCCTCCCACTGGCTGCCGCACCCTCCTCATGTTTTTCCACTGACCATTAAATACTTTCCAAGTCAGGCATTGAAAAAAATAACCTAAAACAAACCCCACATTTTTAATGGACATCAGATATCATATTACTGATTTAATTAGGCAGATTAGAAACAAATAAATGTATTTGTGCACACGCCCACATTTGTATTTTCTGTTTCATTTCAAACAAATTTGGTAGGCCTGATTTGAATTTTTATTCAAACCACAGGGAAAAAACAATGAAAATGTGTTCTATGCTGACAGCAGAACTAAGCCCTCTGGCTGTCTCTTTCTGTAGTGTTATATGACATGTTGTCCATTGGTACTGGAAAAATTCAGAGAATGGGGGCTTTTCAGAGAAGCTTCAGATGAACCTGTATGTTTTGCAGCAGTAATAGATGCCAGCACAAGACAAGCTAAGAGAGACATCCCAGAACTTGTCTCTTGTCTCTTCAGGGATTTGACACTCAGGCAGATCTATGACTTTATTTAAAAAAAAAAAAAA
>VZRX01003925.1:16235-82648 GCA_013398075.1 Notiomystis cincta
AAAAAGAGGGGGTGGGTGGGTGGAGTAAAAATAAATAAAAAATAAATACATAAGGAGAGCGGGATGGTGCCGCGGGAGCCCCCGAGCCGCCCCTCCGGCTGGGGAGGAGCGGGAGCGGGGCCGGGCGAACACGGCCATGTTGGGCGCGGGGTCAGCGCGGGGCACTGCGCTGTGCGGCGGAACGCTGCATCTGCGGGCTACTTGTTCTTGCCCTCTTGAATCCCCCACCCCCTCGCACATTCCTGCCCGGCAGAGCTGCATCTGGGGCTTACTTGTATTGTATATTTACTCCTGTTAAATCTATCCCCCTCCTGCCAGGGAACGCGGGCTAGGAGGGCTTCGCCCCCCGCTTTCCCCTGTGCGGGCACAGCGCAGGGGCGCAGCGCAGCGCGGCTCAGCCACAAGGTCATTTGCCATCGGCCCAACGAACAAAAGCCCTTCCCTCGTTATTTATTGATGGGATCTGGGGCGTGTTCCCGGTGAGGAGGAGCCTTTGTGCGCGCAGGTTTCACACCCACCGGGGCGCAGCGGCCGCGGCTCGTCCAGAGGCGCCGCGGGACAGCCCGCGGGCTCATTAATAATTGCTCGCTATCTCCACATTGAAATTGCGGAGCAGCGCATGATTAATTAAGGAGGGAAAGAAGAAAGGGGCGAGCGAGGGAGGCCCGCGCGGGCCCGGCCGCGTTAACCCCTTCGCGCCCGCCGCGCGGGAACTCGCCGGGAATATTAATTCTGCTCTTGGCGTGTCGTTAGGCGGCCACGTGAGGCCTCTGGCTCAGGCTCTCCAGAGCCGCCGACTAATGAACAGAATTTCCTGCAAGCCGCTCGTCGTCAGCTTTTCATTTGGGAAAAAAACCCACAAAAAACCATTCGTAAGTCTTACTGTGAAAGTAATCTCATGCAGTGAGGTTAAAAGAGTATTTACAAGGCTATTTATATAAAGAGATATTACTATTAAAGTACTGCAAAATGTGTAATTTAAACGTATCTGAGTGCTCCAAGTCATGAAAATATTTCCCATTGCAATGCTGTGATTAACTCGCATGCGGAATCACAGATATTCAAACAGAAACGGGAGTAATAAATGCGCTTTACACAGTAATCAAAATATTTAACAACCGTTTTTCAGAGCGCTCCAACTTCAGACGGTTGTGTCATCCCCGAGGACTCGGTCGCTCGGCTCCCCCCGTCACAGCGCCGGGGTTCGTCTCGGGCAGAGCCGGGATGTCTGAGCGCTCCCGCAGGCGCTCGCTGGGAGTGAAGCCGCCNNATCGCCTTCCTATAACCCTGTTCATTCTGCAATCCTTCCCTTGTTTTATATCATGTTACTCCAGAATTTCACCTGTGGCTCTCTGGCCATTTATTCCCATTTAATCTTTAATTCCCTTGGTTATTACTTAGCATCACTTACAGGGTTTTTTGCAGACAGTCCCTTTATTTGGCTGGGGGCAGTGTGGAATAGATGGACCATGCACTAAATTAAAGCACCTTCTTTTGTTAAGCCAAGCACACATTCATTTGAGCTACTAACCCCTCCTTTTTTTGCAGAGATGAATTCTGGCTGTCACCTGCTGGGTGGCTCCAGCAAGCAGAATTTATCCAGGCACGGATCAGGCTAGGTATGCTCCACCTCGTCAGCATGCTCAGTCTGCAGCCTGGTACCAAATTTATCCCGAGCAGGTGAAATCCCTTTGGCACTGTTCAGCACATTCATCGACATTCTGCCCAATGACAGAAAGGACAGGCTGCAAACTGACACAAATTCCTTTACAGAGCCCCACTTTTAGAACCTGCCAGATAATAATAATTTGTATTAGCAATTTTCCCCATCTGCATCTTAAGAGATGTGTGTTTGTCAGAGTCCTCCAGTTTCCTCTAAGGCATTTGATGACTTGGAGAGAGCTGAAACACCAGTGGGCTGATCAGGGATCACAAAGTTTTATGGTTTTCTTCCTACTGCTGACATTCTATAAAAGTTTTTACTGGCTGTAATGTGTTTATCCTTGTAACAGGTGAAACCACACTGGGCAACTCAACAAAGTCATGCTGTGACTACCACTGTCAGGAACATTTTCATCCCTTCACAGACCAAAATAAAGCACACTTCTGCCATGCAACACGAAGAGCAACTTGTTACACCTGATGGTTTCGCATTTGAGTTGGCATCCAACAAAGAAGCAAAGTGCAGACCAAGCAAACCACAGCCCAGGAAGACTTTGAAAGGCAGGCCCCAGTTCTTTAGATACATGTTTGGCTTTAGAGGCAAGAGAATCCTTTGGAGGATATAATCCTTTAGCTACTAAAGTACTAATAACTACTGAAGCCAAAGTGAGTAAAAACCTTGCTCTTTCTTACAAAGTTTGCTTAGTTTTGTCACAAGAGCAAATACCAAATAATTTGTAAAAGCAAAAGTTGCATATACCAAAAATGTTCTTCATTTTCAGTGTCCTTTACTGCTTTTCTCTGGTTTAAAGCAGCAAGGCATTGTCAGAGCTAATGCAATACACAGTCAAACTCAAGGATGAAACCTAGCAGTAAGACTTTAATGTCTCATTTATAAAATAATTTATAGAACATGTAAAAACATGCTTTTAAATAATTAAAAGTATACTGAGGGTATTCAAGTTGGAAAAGTAAGTAACAATTTTAGTATATTTTTTCTCATTGTTTATCTACAAGTTCAATTACAAACTTCCCAGTATTATGAAGCTTATGGGAATTGGCTAATGACTCCAAACTCCACATGCTGGTTTGAAATTCTCTCTCTACAGTTTGTAGCTCAGAGGGGTATGAGGAAGCTGCAAGGTTGTATATTATTAAATTCTAATGGAAAAAATACTCCCTTAAAATTCTTCACTGCTTTATTAAATGATCCAAAGAATGAGAGGTGGGGCTGGCATAACTGCAAGGTAGAATGACTGCCAGATACCTCGCATTAGAAGACTACATTTTCAGTTGGTTAAAGAGTTTGCCAAACTTCAACTGCTTGGCTGAAAATGTCCCTCACCAGGTGTGTGCCTCAGGGATGACTGGTTTGAAAATCTGCAGCCAAACATCTTAGGCCTTTCTGAGAAGAAGCCTATCAAAGATTGTTTGGTCATGCTGCCAAATTCCAGAAACCTGTTCTTTGAGAAGCTCCTGCTTGCTCGCGTTTGAAGCAGGGGTTAGGATGGGAGTGGCCTGGTAAAGAGGTGGAGTTTGCTGCTTCAATGCGGCCAAGGTGGGAAAGCCTCCGCCTGCGTACGCTGGGCAGGCGCTCGCTGAGGTTTGACAGAGAAAATCCCAAAGCCCTCACTTTCACAAACCACGGTGCTGGAGAGATGGAGACAAGCCTCCCTACTCGACACCAGAGCTCTGTCCTTCCGTCTGGGAGGGTGGAACTGTCCCCCTGGGCGCCAGGAAAACACCATCCTCCGCTCCTTAATGTCCTTCCTGTGGCATCCAGACGGCCTAGTGCAAGTTGCTTGATTTCAGTACGGAACAACTAAAAGTATTAAACCAGAATACAAGGAAAAGAAGAGGGAAGGGCATCAGTGAAGTGATGGAGATTGGTGGAGCAAAGGAGGCAGGCTGGGTGCAGAAGGTGGGAACAGACTATCTGAACAAGGAAGCTAAAACTATTTCCTAAAAGAAACTGGGGGTATCTTGGCTGGGGAAGCAAATGGGAGCATAGCCAGTGCCAACAAGCCATTGTCAAGGGAAAAGAGGGAATCACCAACAACTGTGCTGTTTATGGAGATGCTTGAAATAGAGAATTCTTTTCTTGTTGCCATCAGATGGCTCAAGTACCACTGTAGGATGGTTCAGAATATTCCACTCCTCCTGATGACTCATTTGGATCTCAGCAGACTGCTACAGGATAAAATCTCTGTTCATGCAATTTGCTATTAACCCCCTCCCCCCTAACTTGCAAAAACCAACTTGCTCAAGCATGTGCACTGACACACAACACAGGCATACACGTGTCAAACTATATTGAAACAAGGGTTAATCTTGTTCAAAGAGGATTAAAGTGTATAGAATCAAGTGGAGAAAAACAGGAATAAAATCTGCTGTGCAGCGAGCAGCATTTCTTGTATACAGCCCTTGTTTGTATGGTACAATTCTCACTCATGGGCCTTCCATCTTTTCTGCTGAGGCCCAGCTTCAGGAACTGGATGAAACAAAACAATGCCAATATTGACAGCTACCCTATTTTGTATTCTCCTCACTAACAAGGTGCAGTTCCGTGTCTTATTTGCTGTATGCTTCTCAAACTACCCATCAGAGCCTGAATGACAAGGTTTTCCTGTGGCACTATTTACCACTATTTACCAAGTGGTCCTTGGACACTTCTCAGAGATCCTGTAATTCATATTCATGGAGATCCCATGAGCTGAAGGAGAGACACTCCCCACGTTTTAAGGGTAAGACTTGGGCACAAGCAGCCCCTCCATCCTGGCAGCCCGAATTCCCAGTAAAACACAGCAGATACTGGCACTGTGTGCTGGAAGCACCTTTCTCCTGGATCCCACTGGCAGTGGCAAACCCTTGCCAGAGTTCACAACCAAGGAGCATATGAGGAACCAACATTAACTGACTTATAACTGGAGTGTGTTAAAGACAAAAAGTAAAATACCTGCCCTCCTGGATTTCTGCCAAATACACACCCTTTTTCTATGCAGGGCACAGTTCTAAAGCAAGCAGTACCAGGCACTAGGAGGTTAAGGGAGCATTTCCCATTATTCCAGGTTAATAAAACTGGTTTTCTCAGTGTTATAGTGCTGGAACACAATATAAAATAAAATCAGTTTTTAAACCTGTTTTCTATCCTTTAATATCTTCGTTTGAACTAAGTATTAAGACTGGGAAGGTTTGACTCATAAATTTTGTACAGTTGGCAATTCCAGTAATGCCTTGGGGAATGTTATGGGCTGCTGAGCATTGCTGGTTTTTGTCCAAGCGGATACAGTGGGCACAGCTGAGATCCACAGCTCCTGCAACTGGTAACAGCTCAGGGTCCACATGGGCTTACTTCTGTGTGCTGAGCTGAGGGCAAGGACTCCCAAATGACCATGGAAACTACCTGCCAGGCCAAAGTCAGGTATCCTTTTCCTTTGGCACAAAAGGAAGACTGGGAAGTTACAGGGAATGCACATTCCTTTCACACTGCCTGAGGCAGGAGGATCCAGGTCAGGGCAGCAGGGAAGGCCACACTGCACTTACTGGCTGTCTGAGTTTGTGTTTATTCTAGATTATTGTTCCAGTAACACTTTGTTCAGCTTCTTCTGAATTTTCATCCTTCTTGAATATTTTCAGTGCTTTGAATGCGCCTAGAGCCGAAAGCTGTAACTCCAAGAAACCTGTAATAACATGAATGCTTACATTTTACAGGCACCTTTCAGACACCTCTGAAAGCAAACCTCTGACAGGGATAAATCCAGAAATCACAGGCAACATGCCTTGTGCAGTTAAATGGGAGAGTATTTAGCAAGAAAATCGTTTTCCAAGGTGAATGAGTTTGGCAAGAACTCACTGCAAAGAGACTGAACCATAAATTCCTTTCTGCACAGCACAGGAGACCTCGAGCCCCAAAGGGCAGCTGAGTCTTTGGCAGAATAAGCTTCTACATTGCAGCATAATGATGCCAACAGCAACGACCTTGCACTGTGTGGTCAGATGGCACCTTCCAGGAGGACCCAAGGTATGTTTTAGTGAAGAGCAAACAGCTGCCTGAATATCTGCTAGACACAAACTACTGAAACTCTGATGATATGGGCAAAATGTTGCTAACATAATTTCTAACACAAAGACCAGCATCTTCTCCATGGAATGGTGGTGGCCTTTTGGGGTGAAATGTTCTTGGCACACTGTTATAACCTGAAAGCAGCCTCGCTCAGGGCAAGCTTGACCAAGGCTGAAGAAATGATTCCAGGAGAAAAAGAGTTAAAATAGTCCAAACAAAATTTGTAAAGCACTCAAGTATTATTTTGAAAGCATCCTTCTGATTTGGAGAAAGGAAAATTCAAGTTCCTCGCTACAAAGTATTTTTTTCATACTTCCCTCAGCTCAGGACTTCTATTTCACCAGAGATACACTTAAAAAGCCCTGCTAAAAATCACATTCTGGAATCCTAAATGACCTATGTGGAAGAAATGTCCTAAATCAGCTGCAACTGTTGGCTAATGTGTGAGCATTTTCAATTAAAAAAACCCAACAAAAACAAACAGAAGAACCTGAATGTGAAAGCAGCTCTTTCATTTTCCTACAGAATGCTGGATTACTTCTGATAAAACTTGTAATTTATAAAAATCTGGGTCTTTGGAGAAGGTACAACTCACTCCCCTGTACTCTCATAGTTAAAGAAAAATGAACCTGGTAAGTGATTTAATGATGAAAAAGGAAGGAAACTAAGAGTTAAATTACCTATGTTCACAATAGACACTGTTAATTTTGAAAGGTGAAAAGGCAAGTGAAAAAAAAAAAGGAGCTTAGGAGATGAGAAAGTACTGGAGCTTCCTTCTTAATGTTGTTTCCAACACTCAGCTGCAGGTAATCCTCTCTATAAAAGTCATACTCTTCTTATCTAAACCTTATAAGAGCAGTATTCACATCTTCCAGCTCAAGATATACACTCTTAGAAAGTAAGGCTGATACCCGAGCAGAAAAATAACGGAAGAAGTGGGATAAAGGCCCAGATGTTCCTCTGTTCCACAGATGAAAAAAGTAAAAATCAACCACCCCCAAATTTAAGCCAACCTAGCCAAGTGTTATTTCCTAGCTTTGGTTTCTTTTTGTCACAACACTGTTACTAAAACGTGGATTTCAGTTGATGAATTTACTTGTAGCACAGGACTGTGTGACAAGCAATGTTTTCGCGTTTTGTCGTATGTCATTAGTTTCCTCCCCCTAAACCACGCAGACTGTCACTCAAAGATATCTTCCATGGGTTTTTTAGTCTCAATAGGTTGAATTTTGAATTATTTTAAAATAAAGAGTGAAAAATTAGCTGGAATAGTGAAATCAGGGTTAATTCAATCCCATTTTTAAGGGTACCCTGACATTTGAAAAAGTCGCCAAGCACATTCTGCCTGCTTGTTTTGATACAGATACATCTGTCAGGAATTCGTGCACAAGCTTGTATGGGACTCCCAGGATTGTGTGTGTTGTAAAATAAATCCGTATTGGTCTGCTCCCAATCTAAACACGCTTGTGACTAAAGCTCTCACATGCAGATAGAGATCTAGCAAATCAAAATATGCTTCCAGGAGCTGTAACTTACTGAATTAATATACAAAATCTAACAGGTGATGGAAAAAAAAGATACATAAAAGATTACTTGAATTGCACCGTAATATACTCCTACCATTAGATCTTATTTTATTGAGTGATTCATGCCTTATTGGCTTTTCTAGATTTGCTTTTATGTTTCTGCCTTGCTATTTTAGGATGTATTATCTTTAATCCAAAACCTGCCAACCTACCTAAACCTATTTATAATTTCCTATGATTAAATCTCATTGAACGAAGATTAGTGAGAATTACAGCTTTTTCACAGCGCAGTCTGAGGGAACACACCAACTGCAGCCTGGCAGAACCCAGAAATGCCTTGCCCACCTTTACATTTTGTAATATCAAGATGTGAAGCTATAAAATGGGAGGGATTTTTTCCTTAACTGAGAAAAAACAAGAGGAGACACTGATTTGTGTTCAGCTTGTTCACCACAGCAGAAAGCCTCGTGGTTTGTTATTTGTAGCATGTGCAGAACCCAGGACGTGTCACTTGCATAGAGCTGCGGACAGGGACCCCGATCTCTGCGTGGCAGGGAACTCAAACCAGGACATGTCTGAACCACAGGCCAGTTCCTCTGGAACTTGACTGCTTTGCAGGAAATTCTCTGATTTGGAGCCACCACAGATGGCTCAAAATCTGTCTACACATGCAATTAGGAGAAAACAAACAGAACATTGCCATTATCTGGGAAACACCAGGGCAATTACTGAAAAAAGTACATTGAAGCCTTTATATCCCATACTTTCTGTTCACCTCAGATAAAATCCCACTCCTCATTTAAAAACACCTAGAAATTATTTCCTTGGTCATTTAAGGAACCTGGAGCATACTGTGTGGTTTGAAAAGATCTGAATTCCTGGACTTTGAGGTAGCAGCAGTGGACAGGGACTCTGATTTTAGGCCTGATCATGTTGAGTGCTTAGCAAAGACAAGGACTTTGATTCTAACACCTTTAGGGCAACAGCCCTTTTTACAAAATAAGTAAAAATATTACATATTTGTAATATGCAATCTCAAATTTTAGTTGAAGAAATTGCATTTAAAGGGTATTCCTCTCCAGTGTAGTTAACAAGTATTAATTAGAAAAACCCACACTACCTTCATCACCTTATTGACTAAATTAAACATTTTCCTTTAAAAAATACATATAATAGTTTAATCTGAAATTTTCCCAAAAATTCTGAGTTAGTGCATGATTATTTCAAATGAAAAATCTCAGTATGCCTTTTCTGCAAAGAAAATGTTTAAAAGATAAAATTCCTTAAAAATATGTTTTCTTACATTGCTAATTCCAGATAATTTTAAAAACAAATCATCTTCTCATGCTCACCATATTGAGATCAGCATTTTGTAAACAGAAAAGTTAAAGATTAAAAAAATCCATGTGTGTATGTTTGTTTAACAAAAGTACTCCAGTTACTGGTCAGTTATTCAGTTACATCAGAGTACACAGTAAGCAAGTCCACATTCCTTTGAAACAACAGCTTCTGGTTTTGAGGTGTATTTTAGTGGCAAAAGAATATGAGTTGCACTATGAGTTGTTGATGTATTGAACTGTAGAGGAAGCAGCCTCAGACACTACCTGAATTGCTTCCAGCCTGAACTGTCCAGGCTGCTGCTTTGCCAGTATTTCAAAGTATGTTTAGCTGAACAAACCTATTTTCAACATTACAACAGAGTGGAGTCACCTCTTCCCTTGATCTGCAGTTCATGGGAGCTTTGGTACAAAGTTATACACGGGGGAAAACAGGCATAAATAAATGCAAAATTAAAAAAGTCTCTAAAACATTTTCCACCCTCCAGCACCCTCCCTAGTAATGAAAGAACCTGATGTCATGAGGAGTGTGGGAGTCTCTTGGGAGTTTCAGGTCACTTCCTTTTCCTTTTCTCTTTCTTTTTCCCCTTTCCCTTTCCCTTCCCCTCGCTGAGCTCTCACCCCACTCCATAGGCTGTGTGCTGTTTAGGACGTTTTCTTTCACTTGAAGTGACCTCAGTGGCTCCAGCAGCACCTGAGGAACCACTCCATCCCTTCCACCAACCACTCCAGTGTCTGGAGCAGGAGCTGGGAGAGGGGCTGGCCCCAGATCTGCCCAGGAGCCCAATCCCAAGCAGTCCACACACTCTGAGGACACTGCACCAACCACCTGCCTGCTGAGGCTCAGTAGGATACCCAGGGCTGCTACCAGGATACAGGGAAGATGTGTGTCAGTATGTGAATGTCACGGGGCCACAGGGCTGATCTTTTCCCCAGTCACAGACCTTACTCCTCAGGACTTGAGAGGACTCAGGCTTTGTGCTGGTTCTGGCTGCAGTAGAGTTAAATTTCTTCCCAGCAGCTGGTGGTGGCTGTGTTTTGGATTTGTGCTGAACAGTGCTGATAGCACAGGGATGTTTGAGTTGTTGCTGAGCAAGGCATGCCCAGAGCCAAGGCCTTTTCTGCTCCTCACCCACCTCACCAGTGATGGGACTGGGGGGACACAAGGTGTTGGGAGGATACACATCCAGGACAGCTGACCCCAAATGGCCACAGGGACATCCCAGACTATACAGTGTTGCTCCAGTATACACAGCTGGGAGGAGAAGGAGGAGGAGGAGGAGGAAGGGGGAGATATTTGTAGTGATGGTGTTTGTCCAAGTCACAGTGACCCATGATGGAGCCCGTCTCTCCTAGGATGGCTGAGCATCTGCCTGTCCAAGGGAAGTGGGGAATGAATCCCAGGGTTTACTTTGCTTGTGCACACACTTTTGCTTTCTCTATTAAACTGTGTTTATCCCATCTCATGAGTTTTCTCACTTTTTCTTACTTTTTTCCCCAATTCTCTCCTGTGTCCCATGGGCATGAGGGAGCGAGTGGCTGCGCGGGGCTGAGTTTCCACCTGGGGTTAGACCACGACAGAGTTTCTCACACAATGAAACCCTTGTCCAACTGCAGAATGAAAGGCTACTTAAATGACAAAGCAGAATCTGAATGAAGCAAACTACAGATGAAGCTTCCCCACTCTTCTCTTTCCAGGTTTCAGAAGAGATCCTTTGCTGGGTTGGTCTAAACACTGGTAACTCAATGAGGATCAGGCTGTTTCACATCAGCCTGGGACGTGGGCTGTGCTTGGGACAAAGTTGGAGGCAAATACCGCTCTGAGGACAGGTCTGTTACAGTCTGGTTACCTTGCTGGAGGGAAGACAGTGTCTGGGCTTGAACTGTCATTCAGTTTAACCATCTGGTATGGAAAAGCAGAGTATGTGGTTCAGGACTGCAAGCTCATACTTGTTTCTAAGTCATCATTGGCCAATACCTTGTTCCAAGCTCTGTGGTGAATATTTGAACACTTACAGAGACATTGGGCAAAAGAAAGAAACTTTTAATGGAAAAATGGCTGTGCCTATCAATTGTGGGGTAAACATCTTCAACTTGCCACTGCTTATAAACAAAAACATGGCCAAGGCAGTGGTCAAGGTCTGAAAGACTGCAAAGTACAGTGCATTATTTTTAACTTCTAGTCACTTTTTTTAAAAAATGGGTTTAGTTGTCATTAGTTATCTATTACCTGCTCTCCGGAATTTACTACTGATATTCATTAGTGTTACATGAGTACTTGAAATATTTTCTGAATTTAGGGCACTGCTGTGGTACTGTGCCCTTTGGAAAATGTACAGGGTTAATATAGATATTAATGAAGAGAAATACAATACAGGGCAAGACTGGGAGCAAGAGCAGTGATTTGGGGGATGTGTTGCATCTTTGGGGAAGAAGGAGAGGCTAAGAAATAAATTAAAATGCTGCCTTAGTAACTCAATGTGGAACTAAGGTAGTATGTCTGACTTCAGAGGTCCCTTTAATTCAAGAGGTGTGTGATTTAGTGTTACCTGTTGTTACTTCAACCTTAAGGTATCCAAATATGGGACATGTAAATAAAAATGGGGGAGAAAGGAGAACAGAGCTGTAACAACCATGCAGCTAACCAAAGAGTGCTCCCTGAAGAGATGAAGATTTTATTTTTAAAATGTAAGTCAAAACTAATCATGAGACCGTGATGTGTGGTACTTTCAGCACAGCTGGGCAAATAATGCCCTTTTATGTTGATTGTGTGAGGCTGATATTTGGAGCCATCACTGTAACAGTTGCATTTGCTTGGAATGATCAGGAATAATTAAAATGTTTCATTTGAAAGAAAACTCATACAACTCTCTATTTATTATTTAACTAATGGGAGGGGCTTTCATCTATAAATGTTCATCTATTATTTACAAAGGAAAATGAAGGACCGTGGGGTTTTTTCATATATCAGATGATTTTCTTATCTGCAAGGGCTGAATGTAACAGTTTATAAATGGGCAAAAAAAGCTTTTGAAAGGTACTGCAGTCTTTTCCAAGTGACAGAATGCCTCTGAAAAAATTGCATTATGCCTCAGATAGCCCCTCCCCAAAATACAAGATTGTAAATAAATAGCATTATTTCACTTCATAACAAGGAAGTAATGATGTTCAACCTGCACAGATCTCCATTTTCTGCCTATAAACATGATATGTAGAAGGTCTGCCCTGGAACTTTCCCCACCTGCTCGGGCCCATGAAAGCCCTTGAGGCCTTGGCCAGAGTATCCTCAGCCACAAGGATTAGCCTGTCAGGGTAGAATGCCCCACACCGATTATAATAGGATATGGTGCTCTGGAAAGCTCTGATTTCCCCCTAAACCACCTGGCTACTAAGCTTTCTCCCACCTCAATTTTTGGTCAGCTTAGGCTCGCTCTCTTTGCTCTCTGATGTACCCAAAACTATGGAACTAAAGTCAATTTTTATGCAGGTCATTCTGTCCTGCCACCCATTACCTTATCATGTGTTATGTCTTTCTGAGCTTGCAACTACTTACAGTGTTTATTTGCATAATTTTACAGCAGAAGAGTCCCTGCTGAGATGCCCTAAACTCCACAGAACAGAGTTCCCCAAGCCTCTGGTTTCTTTATCCTTCTTTGGAGGCTGAACCAGGGGTGATGCCTCTACAGCTGAGCCATTTCCAACTCCTTCTCTACTTGCCCTCTGCTCAGCAGAACTCAGATGTACTGAAGGGTTGTGGTCTGCAGGCCCAATTCACATGGGATTTTTGCAGAGCAGCCTGCTAGCGACAGATCCACCAAGCATTGCTTCTGAAGAGCAGCAGCTCCCAGTCCTCCCTGCCAGCTACCAGTTGGAAGGCGGAAATTAGCCAAGACACAGAACTTTTAAGGCACATCAGGAGGCTAAAAGCCTGGTGCATTTGTAACTTTTCATTTGTGGTGTAGATTTACCACCTTTGAAGTGCCAGAGGATGTTTACTATGTGTATTGTCTATAAAATGACATGACTAAAGCATCTTCTCCTTTTAGAAGGCTGCAAAGGCCATCAGCAGAGGACAGCACACGTTCCTTACACATCCATAAAGATTTCCAATACACTTGCTGGTGAACTTGCCTGAACTCCATTATTATATCCAAAGACAGTAGCCAGCAGCTATTCAGAAGTGCTCAGGAAAATGTGTTAGCAGTTAGCAAGTGAATTCATTTTTCTCTTTTACAATTCTTTCGAGAACTAATAAACTACAATAACATTAGCACCTTTGACACTCTTACTTAGAGCAATGTTTGGACACCTGACATGCTTGAGTGAAGTGTGACAGCATCTCTCACCAGCCCATGTCATACAGTCACACAGCATCTCCCTGCAGCTGGGAACTACTTGAAAGGACACACTGTGCTGCAGAGGCAGGTGGAGAACTTCCTTGCAGGAATGGGACCACACAGTCTTCCCCTGCCAACACCAGAACTCCAGGTGTGCAGCTGGCCCTCACTCACTGCCAGTGAGAATTATACCTGTGAAATGATCTTCCAGATACTTAAACCCATGGTACATTTAACTACAAGACACTGGTGCATAACCAGATTTATGAGTCCCCTTGAGTTATGCAATGCTGACAGAAATGCTGATACCACCTACTTTAGTCTCAGCATTTTAACACCAGTTACTTTGGTTACCAAAGGTTTTGCTATGCAAAGATCAGAGTGCTAGTAAGTGTTAAACTCCCTAAAAATATTTTACATGTTTCTTATGCGATGGAATGTTACAATTTTCCAGAATCTGGTATCTCAACACTTTTATATATCTGAAGCTGTAACCTGCACTCAAGTGAGTGCCACTTGAGAAATAAAACTCTCTGTTGGTATTCTGCCAAATTACCTGATCCTCAAACTGTGCCACTGATTCTGGACTGAATACTGCAACTACTGTAATTCTTTATTTAGAAAAAAAAAATGTATTTGTGGTAGATAATTACTTTTCTGTTAGATTCCTTCCCTTCTGAGGAAACAGAAAATTTTGCAAGTTAGAGAAAGTTACGAAAGAGCTAGATTAATGTAAAAAATGCATGAAAAGCAGTCTCTCTAGCTGTTATCATACTGCTAAACAGGTAGCAATAATACATCCATAGAATGTACAGCCCATACAGCCCCAGTATGTACACCTGGAAGCTTATACAAAAACAGCATGTTCATTAGAAAAATCCAACTACATTTGGCTCTTGGTTTTGGTTCATTTTTGCATTGTTCAGAAGTACCTGTTTTTAGGTGAAGCATTGTAAAATGCATTTGAGAGCAAATTATTCACTTGTATTTCTTGCACAACTCAAAAATTTCTGGATGCACAGGGAGAAAGAAAGAGTGGCTGCAGAACCAGAGTCACCGCCATTAAAAGTAATTAAAACCCAGTATTAATCTTTCATGAACATTATTCTTTAAATGACCCCTCCACACTCTAAGAAGTGCCTATCTAGAGCTTTGCCTCCAGCAGCAGCACTCTGACCTCACCAAGGGAAGAGAACACTCCCCAGAGACATGCCAGAAGGAGCCCCAAGCAAGCAAGGCATCTCCCCCTTCAGACAATACAAAATTTACACAGAGTGGTCAGACCTGGTCACATTCCAGGCTAACATTCTCTGCAAAGTAAAAACCCTTTGGTTATATAAAAAAAAAAAAAATCTCAGAGGGACTATTTACAACACCTAACTCAGCTGCATGTTGGGCAAATACGTGTCCACTAAATGCAATGAGTGCAAATCTCCCTTCTAAGGAAACAAATTTATATGAAATCTGTAAGTCTGGCAATCCCCTTTAGGGCCTTTCCCACATATTTCTATGCCATACTTTTATTTACTCGGTCTGTGGTTGCACCGTCTCACAGGTCAGCTCTAAGTGTCAAAGCTGGGACCAGGAGGGAGGAGAAGCTGCCTTGGCACAAGGGCCTCTCCTGGCACAGGGATAACCTCCCGAGGAAGGGGAAGCTCAGTGGGCTGTTGGCAGTATCAGGACATGTAAACACTTGTCCATACTGGCTTTTCTGGATGTCTACAAATTGCAGAAGGACACAATGAGGGAAAGGGCCATTTGTCCTAATGCTGAAATATCCCACGTACCCTACCTCTTCGGAGTTTACTGCTGGGGTCTGAACACAGCCATCAGTGCCGAGGCTGAGCTAGCAGAAGCTGAAAAACACAAGGGAGGAGATTTGCAAGGATAAAATCAGGATTGGGGAAAAAAAAAAAAAAAAGAGAACAAGTAGAGGAAAACTAAAGCAGGTAAGAAAATCCTATGTCCTTTTCCCACCTTAAAATAAAGCAGTTCTCCAAGGCTGATTTATTATTTTTTCCCTGGAAAACTGCAAGCTCTCAACAACCTTATCCATGGGGTCTCTCACACTGCACACACTTAAGTAAAGGATCTGTTGTCGTCCAAAATTACTGCTATATGTCAGTGGTCTGCTTGCTCCTTTTCTGTGGCACTGAAATCCTAATATGCAATTTCTGTATTCTCCCTCCACTATTCAAAACCAATTCCAAAACCCAAACCAAACCAAGTCAAACCGAAAAATCCACCTATGGATTATGGCTGCAAGCACCAAAAAATCCAGGACACCCAAGTTCCTGCAACTTTGGCTTTCACTTAGGAGTCATCCAAGGTGTTTAGGAGCTGATGGAACCCACACCAATAAAAGCACAAAGTAACATAACAGCTGTGTTTCCAACATTAGCGTTTGTATAAATACAGCATCTTTCACACTAGGTCAGAAAACAGTGTGTATTTTTATAAAAATAAATCTGTTTTCTACAGCAAGCAAACCATTAGAGAATATAAAACTCTTCAGTTTGTGTGCTTCTCACCTCCTTAAAATTCCAGAAACAACGGAAGAGCACATGCATATGTACACACACACACACACACACACACACACGTCAATTAGAAGAATAATGCCAAGAAATTATTAATGTGGTATATCTGATATACTCTGAAAAAATTATTCACTTTAAAGAATAAAATAATTGCCAAAAAGAAAGCTATTTTGAGTGCATTCTCAAAATGTACCAAAACACTCAACAGGGTTTGAGAGAAAAAGATAAGAGAAATTTTTAATATTCTAAAAAGGGAATACAGTTACATGTTTACCATGTAGCTGAGATGCTTTGTTGCTCTTCATCTGTTTTCAGAGCTAGCTACAAAGAAGCTTCCCATAGGCTACATCACACCCACCATTATGAAGATACTTAAAATCTCAGAAAGGGACTTAACAAATTACTCTTTGTTTACCCTGAATGCTTTACCAATAGGTCTCTACTCACCTGCATCCAGAACTTAATGCTAAAGGAAATAATTTATGAATGAAAGAGCAAAGTGCTTTATGCCTTGCCAGTTGTTGGGAAAATCCTCCACCCCCCAACCCTGTTGTAACTATAATATGATTGAATACAGGTGCTAAAACCATTCTATTTTTGTATCCAATAGAATCATAACTGGGATGCTTGTAAGTATGAAGCACTTGACCAAGTTAGAAAAAACTATTTGATTCAAATAAAAGGCTGCAGCTAAAAACTTGGAAATTGCATTTCCTTGCATCTTTGTCCATAGCCAAACCTTAGCAGTACCTGGAAGTGGTGGGATTCAGCCTATGCTTTCACTGGGTAGATGGTCCTCACCCAATCACTATATTAAATATTTGTCTATTTTGAAGCTAAGATTCACATTAAATTTCAGAGCATGACTACATTTGCAGTCAGGTTATCATTGCTCCTTTGCTAAATACTAAAGCCATGGAGCAGTATGTCTCTAATTGTGGAAAACATTCTTAATCAATCAATCATGGTTGCATTTTAAAAATTATTTACAAGTGGTAAAATATTTTGCTTAATAAAATAGTCAAAACTGACTGAAATATTTATTTACTAAAACAGACAGAACTGTTTTTTTAAAAGTCAAAAAAAATCCTCCAACCAAATTATGACATGTTCTTTCAGACTAATTTCCAGTGACTGACAATATCCTCCTGTTTGCACCACATTAGTAGTTGTGTAGGCTGCAAAAGGAAGTTCATAAACAACTATTTTTTTTTTTGGTGCTTATTAGTATTCTAACTGTGGAATCTTTTTCAATGATTCCAGACTATCTTCCCCTCAATACTTGATGTGATTTTTTAAAATGTTTATTTTAGCTGCTTTTTCCCTGAAAGGTTTAATATTTTGCAAACATTTCCATGCAAAACATGCTTTTGCTCTCTGCTTGTGTCTTACCCGAGATGGCATTTAAAATAATGTTCCCAACTGGATTTCCAAGGGTCAGATGCAACTTGGCAGGGCAGAGACAATGAACTGATTATACCTTTGCGTTTGGTTTGGGGCGATTGTTTGCAGCCAGTGCAGCTGAAGAGTTAAAGCCATGTGCTGAATTTAAATCTATAAACATGAACGATGGTGCCAACTTGGCAGTGAATCCTGCATTGAAAAGGAACGGGGCTCCCTGGCTGCCCCAGCGGAGGCAGCAGGAGGAGGGGGAGCTGCTGCCTCCCCAGTCTGCACTTGCAACGCCCCCACGCCTCTGCCTCCAAACAGCCCCTACTTTGCAGAAAGTCTCTTTACAACAGAACAAGAAAGGTCACAGTTTGCATTTCAATGAGCATATTAAAAGGAGATCTGGCATTATTTTATTCCTTCATAAGAAAATTCTCAGATCTCAAGCTACAGCTATAAAGATAAGTGGGTTTTGTAACTCAGTTTAAATCAGTCCAACTCAAGCGGGGCTCACGGGTTTCAGGGTAATGGGCTACAGCGAGCCAGCCTAGAAATGAGATGTCAGCTCCCAGCAAAACTGCAACAGTATCCTGCACAATGCGTTCAGACACACCGTTTAAAATTCAAAATGCAGCTTGGAAGGAATCGAATTACAGTGGATAAATCTATATTTCATTTTAAGAACTGCAAAAGGCCATACCTCCTCTCAAACTAGAGGATGAAAAACAAAGCTAAGGAAATGCTTTCTTTGGGAAAGACGGGCTTTTTAGTACACATTTTAAGCTTTGATTGCAAGCTCTCAAAAGATCAGGCTGTTGGTGATATACCAAAGTTTTCAGGCGATAACTTTATGAGTGTAGATTAAAGCTGTATGAATGGCTTTCAGTTTTCTGAATCCTAGAAGATGCCTACTCTTTGTCAGTCTGTACACAAATTAAGGTGTCCACACCACCTCTGCATCTAACAAAGGAGGACACATTTCAGGATGTAACCCAAACACAGCTAAATAGAAACAGAAAGAAAAAAGAGCACCCAAACCCAAATCAGAAGGGAGAGTAAGCTAATGCAATGTTTTCTGTTAAAGGACAAATGTCATCTTTTATTCAGCTGGACTCTTTTTCACAAAAGAGAAAAACCCGGCAGCACTCCAGTGCAGTGGTGAGCAGTGCCCTCTCACTGCCTCCAGACACTTGGACATTTGATTTGCTGTTGATTAGTGTGGGCAAAAGAGGGGGGGAAAGCTGGCATCAAGTCACATCCTCCATCTTAGTCCCAGCTGGTACCAAGCTCCGAAGAAACAAAGCAACTTCAGACTGTGCGATCATATATTCATGACCAAGAAGAAATATAAAAACCAGCACGTTTGAATTCCTGACAACCATAGAAGAATGGTGCATTGGCATGTTGAATTTTTCCAGCCAGCCTTTGCTGACCTATAAACCTTTGTGACTGGAACAAATGCAAATAGAGCTGACTTGCCTCCCAAACTACTGAAGGGTATTCAAGCCGAGTTGTGTCTAACAGGCTAACAATAACCCACTGTCCCACCCATGCAAAACACACAGTCTGGGAAAAACAGCTTTAGAAAAGCACTTGACGGAGACATAAAGTGCAGACTATGCCAGAAGGAAAAAAAAAAAGCCATATTTCTTATCTCTTTTTATACTTCACCTAAAATTCCACAATATAAAGTAATATGGAGTAAAATTATCTAACTATTAAAAGCACAGTTTTAAAAACAGGTTGGAAATAGGCAGCTGAAAAAATCAGGGACTGCACTGTCTGAAGTCCCATCGGCTTCAGCCACCAAATTATATGCCCTAAATGCAAATTTACAGTAAATGACAAACCTAAAAAGTAGCTGTGTGCTAACCAATTGCATACTAGCACTGAACAACACTACACTTCAGGAAAAGTGTATTCAGGGTAAAAGGTCTGCTTGACTACAAAAATTCCTGGATATTTCTCTTTAAGTGATCACTGTTCCTGTGTTTTTACTCAAGTGAAGGAAGATAACTGACAGTATTGACTACTCCAGCTTCCAAACAGGCCCAAAAAAACTTCAGGCATGAAGATGCAACTCATACAGTAAATCAACAGAATCTTTTCCAATCAGAGAAAGGAAACAAGGCACCACTGCAGGGCATTTACTCAGTGAAACAAATAATTTCTCTTCATGAGGGAGCTAAGTCGGGCAAGTGGGCGGCCCTTTTCCCAAGTATTTGCATGCTGTTTGACTGAGCACAGGTTTGTGACTGAATGGGACCAAGCAGCCTTCCCTTGGCCCACCTTCACCAGAGGCCAGCTAAAGCAGCCTCAGACCCAGTGCAGATGGAAAGGGCTGAACAAGAACACAGGAATGAGTGGAAATGTGGTGCTCCCTCAGTGCTCCTGCTGTGTGAGGCAGAGCCACTAGGGATGGAGTCTGGCCCTAGACTTCAGCCTGAGCACTTTGCCCTTATCAGATATATTTGTGTGTCTAATTTATCCTCCCTTAATTCAGGTATTCATCCATCTAATTCTCTGAAGCTGTGGATATAAGCAGTGAAGAAAAAGGGGCAACTCATGATGATCACCAGCTGACTGTGCTGGAAGCCTGGGCTGAGCAAACTCCTGATCTGAGATTCAGTCCCTTCCTAAAGCAGAAAGAATCCAGGTCAGAGCACCAGTCCTTCATGCAGCTGCCATTAGTCTTTTTACATTCAGCAAACTACTTGCGTGACTAAAATTGATTGTGTGCAAATGCTTGGATTCTGAGCATGAGAGATACATTTTTGAAACTTTTTCAACATCTGGCTGTTAAGAACAGAGTGTTAAGGAAAGTTGAGAAGATTTGTCTCAAGTTTCCATTAAAGTGCGTATGACATGTAACCATTTCATAAACATTCCCCCATTCCCTCATAAAAAAGCAGAGGCAACTGGCAGCCAGAATAGCTTGAAAGATACCACAAAAAAATAAGCTCACATTTCTATCACTCATGAGAAAAAGGTAAGGCAGAACCCTTGTAAGAGGCCACTGAATTTGCACAGGAAGAGGGAAGTCTCTTCTGGACCAAATGTCACCGTACACGTGCACTGGGAGGTTTAAAGCAGAGTCTGGCTGCATGTGGAATCACTTCAGAATCACTGACTTACATGCAGTGACAGATGCAAAAGATGTCCAAAATAAGTAACGTATCTGTGGGGAACTCCCAGCAATGAACTTAAAAATCTGCCATTTTGGCCTGTTCCTTATGAAAGGAGATCCGTGTCCCCAGCTCGCTGGGACATCCAGGAGATTTGGGCTTGCAGCAGCCCACAGGGTGTTTAGGCTGGAATTCATACCACAAGTAGCAGCTGCCTCTGTTAGGAATGAAGTGTGACTTGCCTTTTGGGCTGCTTATGCAGCCAGAAGAACAAGACACAACGATTAGGAGTTGTCTTCTGAGGTGGCAGAAGGCATTCTCCACCTCCAGAGCCACTAAAAAAGGATCCTGGATGTCCTCCATAACCTCTAAAGATAAGATGTAAAATCCAAAGACTGAAGCTTTCTACCCATAGTCTTCTGTTATAAAGCAAAAACACATCCCAAAAATAAATTAAATTCCATTAGGCTGAAATTGCAAATGGTGAAACAAAAGCAGGTAGTTCATTGAAACCTACTGATGGTCATCTCTTCCTTGCACTTCTGCACAGATTTTGTATCTTCTAATTGTTTTTTGGTGTTAAATACTTTTTCAGTGGCATTGATGCTAATTCGTCTTGATTTGCAGCACTTACAGGCATTGTGGGGCTAAAGCCTGTAGAAAGACAAATATGAAAATATGAAAAGCACCCTCTTCCTTTGATTTTTCTCAATCCATGTTTGCTAAAGGTGTTAATGCTGCTGAGTGCCAGCAATGTTCTGCCATGTGATGAAATCAAGGATGAGAATGAAGCCAAATTACCATTATTCTAGCTTAGAAACAACTAGCAGATAGTTCTGCAAAAACATAAAGATGTGTAAAGAGTCTCTTCTACATTTAATGCAATGCAACAAATTTATTCCGTGGATTCAAAGGACTTTACCTCTGAAGCGTACATTAAAATGCACAGATTTTATGGACTTGCTTCACTGTGAAAAACAACTATGTTTTTTCTTTTTCAAAAATATTTTCCTGCTACAGTTCCAAGAACTTGAAGGGTCAGATGGGTTTCAAATGCATTAACTTACCTAAAAGTTATCCTTGATAACTTTTGAAATATGGAAGCAGGCAAAGCACAGCTGAAAGGTGAGCTCCCAGCTGAGGCACTGCTCCAGTACAGGGCTGCTGGATGTCTCACACATTTGTTAGAGGCCTTTCAGAAATGCACAGGCTCTGTTTAGTCAAACCAACCAAATCTGACAGAGAAAAGCCTGTCTCAGTTTCTCTGGGGTCAGGGCACTGCTCCATGCACCTCCTGGCTCTCAGTTCACATCACCTCCTCCATCTAGTCATTCATAGGACTGTTTGCTGTGGGGTAGGACCCATTTTCCCAAAGGTCTGCTCCACTGGACAGCTTCATAATGATTACAAGTAAAGCTAACAAAGTAGTGCTAGACATCACAATTCTCTTCATTCTATCTTTCATGTCCTTGCTCTTTTTTAAAAGGACTGAAAATTCTTACCAATGCCAAAGACAGACATGAAAAAGCCATTTAGACTTCTATGACTGGTGACAAGACCAAGCTGTGGGCCCACAGGGAATACTATGAACACCCAGCCAGAAGAACACGAATTTACATGACATTTCACACGTGTGTCATGTCTTACATGAAGCCAAAGAGTGGGGAAAGAAAGGCCTTCATAGCATTTTTTTGAAACAGCATAATTTTTCAGTGATCCCTTCTGCCCTTCTGCAAAGGGCTGAGTAGGTGTTTTGCTCAATTGAACCTTAAATTCAGACTAAAAGCCTTTTCAGTCTAGGGGTTACTTTATTAAGTTTCTTCATATGAGGTTGGGAAATCATCAGCAGTAGAGATTAGGTATACTAATCAGAATCAAAGTATCAGAATGCTTTGAGTGCTCTGAAAATCACAGCAAGCCAGAAAGGCTACAGATGAGCCAAATGTGAACCGAGCACTAACAGAAGAACACTCACATGGGGGGAGCTTTACACATATTGTAAGCTCAAGAATGAACTCAGAAAACCACCTTTTAGGTCCACTGTCCTGAAACTCTTGGCCAGTGGTTTTCTATCTCTAGCAGGCTGTTGCTTTTTTTGAATCCCAAAGGCAGCACAGATTTTCCACCCATCACTGTATGAAGGTGGCCCAGGGTTTCCTTCTGCCACTTCCTACTGCAGCATTCTCAAGGGTGAAACTGGGCCCACAATCATGAGACCAGCAGAGGTTGCTGCTTTCCTCAGGAGCGCTTCATTTAGAAATGCTAAAGGACAGAGGCTTGAAAAAGAACATTTCTGGAGAATTACGTTTGTTGTTGGCAAGGCAAGCCCAAGCTGATTTGGGCTAATAAACCAAACAGTTATCAGAGGAACAAATCGAAACCACAAACATATGGACCTGTTTTCCTAATTCACAACACTACCACCACATCTTGGTTATACACAACAGAACAGCCCTAAGACCTTAACTGAACACCTGCCCTTGACTCAAATCAAGCACACAAGAGAACTGTCCCAAAGACCCAAACTAGAGACACCTCTGTTCCCATTTCCCTGCTGACACTGACTCCAGCCTGGACTGGATTCTCAATCCAGCGAGAGCTACCAACCCAGGAAGTGCCTGCCAAGTGGGAGAGCTTCTCCAGCTTTCCTGACAGATGAGGAGTACACGTGCAGCCTAACATCCTCTGGGGCTTCCAGGCCATACGTCTTTATGATTCTTTTAGAATTTTCTGTGCTCTGGATTTGGAAGTCCCCTTTCTTTACAAAGAAAATTATCACTGATAGACAGTTTAAGCATGTCTGATTAGTAAATGTGAGAAATCAGCCCTGTTCTTGTGTTCCTCTGAGCTGGCAAATTTTCTCATTCACTCACTGTTCAGCTTTAGTTTAACGCATCCCTATTTGAACAGAAGAGCACTACCCCACTGTTGGGGGATTAGGATTTTTCTTTTTGTTTCTTTCTCTCATGGAATTTTGTCCCATCTGTTGCATAGAGACAATAACGACCGATATTTAGGAGAGACAAAAAATGGCCAAAGCAGGGGAAGGGTGCAGCTGGCTACTCTCTTACCTGAGGGCGTTTCCCTTTGGAAGGGCAGAGTGTCCGTGAGATTTTGTCTAGGGGGTGAGGGGCTCTCACTCTCTTGCTGTTGGCATCGGGGACAAAGGTCGAGCTGCAGCTTCCTGCGCGGAGAACTCACTGCCACCGCCAGCGTCACAGCACCCAGCCCTGTGCTGCTTCTCCCTCACCACGGGCGAGCCTTGGCCCGAAAGAGCGGCCACTGGACTGGGCCTCATGAACACCCCGCCTCGCTAGAAAGGGCCCTCACCATCGACCTGGGGGCAACACCCAGGCCCTGAGCCCCCTCAGGGGAGCCTGGCCCGGCCGTGCCTGAGGGCCAGGCCACCGCCGCCCAACCCCGCTGCTTCTTTGCCGCTGCTCTGGGTTTTCCACTACACTGCAACCCCACATCCGCTGCCTGGTGGCACAGCCCGCAGCTCCTGCCACAGCCCACACCTCCTGCCACAGCTGCAGCGTTCCTGATACAATCCACTCCCCACTCCGGGGTCTGCTCTGTCCAGCCACCGCCATGGCCCCCGAGCAGAGCTGAGGCCGAGCTCGCACCACAGCGCCCCCTGCTGCCGCGGAGGACTCATCGCACCCGCCCTGCCCCTGGCGGCTGTAAGCGGAACTGCACCGGGGAAAGGGCAGCGGAGAGAAGCTCTCGCTGCGTTCCGGGTCTGTTTGCCTTGTCATACATGTACACATAGAAAAGAACTCGTACTCCTTTCTCCTTGCCTGAAAGCCCCTTAACTTCACAGTTATAATGATTCAGAGGGAAGTGAGTCATATTTCACCATTCCAAGAGAATGGCAAATGTCTGCCTTCCTTGGCAGACACCTGTCTTTGAAACCAAGACACCCACTTTGGGACAAAAAGAGTAAATCTTGTCCTCAACATGGTATTTTGTTCTGGAATAAAAACTTCAAATTATAAATAATTCAAGATTTGACTTCTGCATCTAATCCTATGCAGTCAGGTTTGTGTAGATGAGGTATAAAGAATAAGTTGAGTCAATAAACTAAGGCAGTAGATAAGATTTTGTCTAAACTCAGCCTCAGAAACTGCTTAGAATTTGGAGACTGCTTTGGCTTGAACTGTTATCACTAAGGTGGTTGGGTTTCATTCCCCAGTCAAAAAACTGAAAGTTATTTGTTCCAGTCCGTTCTGGAGAGTAGCTGCCTCTCATATAAACCTATGCACACCTGGTAAGTCTCTTGTAGAAAAGGAACAGCCCATATTGACACTGCACTTCTCAGGATATTATAAGCAAGAACCTGAGAGAAGCAAAGGTGACTAGTATATTTTAAAAGGGACAGTGAGAGAAGGTATTCTTTCAGGAGGAGTGCCATGGAAGGGTTTTGCTACATGGTCTGGGATGTCAAGGCATTTTGGAGCAAATGTGTTGGTAAAGTTCTGTCAGGTCAAGTCACACGGTTAAAGATGTAAAAGTATGGATCTCTATATAAAAAAATAGATGTTTATCAGGTGCATCCAACTTAAAAGCAGTAATTTCCCATTCATTTAAACAGCAAAACTTGGGGGGGGGGGGAATAAATTTTAACACTTGCGATCACATCACCAAATTTTATTCCTTTGATAGGTCTAACATGTGATAGTAAAAGTCTTGGGTTTGACTTTTTTTTGTTTTGCGTTTGATGCAACCTCTGTGGCTTTTGCTGTGTCACAGACTGTTTTCTTTGAAGAAAAGCTAAATTGGTTAATTTTTCAGTTTTGTTTAGCGCACTAATTTCCAGGAACAGCTTTTCTCAGTTACACTTGCTAATATTTTTCTAAGAAGGTATTTATTCTTCATAGTATCAAACACAGTGTTTCCTTTGGGCCATTTGTTCTTATTTTGTAAGGGAAAGGGGACAATATAGTTCCTTGGAAAAATGAATTGCTGCCTCTCCCCAGGACAACTGTACAGCTCATTCATATCTCCAACCCAAAAGTACGGCAACAGCACGGAAATCCTGCACTGCTTCCATCAGATCGCAGCCGACCTAAAGCGTCTTCCTCCAGACTGCACTGTTTTCTGTGCCAAATATAACATAAGCACCCTTCATTAGTCAGCCCAAAGGTCAATTTTGGGAAAGGTGCTGCCATGCAGACTTGTGAGTGCTGGAGTCAGGATTCTCACAAGCCCCAGACCCATTCCAGTAAGGTACCAAACTGTGTTTAGCTATTCATACTACACTGGTGCCACCAGTTCCTACTTGAAACACGTGACAGAGAGAGAGCAGATACTAAAACGGTTTATACCGAGAAAGCTAATGGGTCTTGAGGAATAGTGTGTAGTCCTATTACAGTGGCATTGTTTTAAGTTTTGCTGTTGGCTTCAATGAAACTAGGATCCAGCCTCTTATTTTCTGGTCTCTGCTGTAAATCATGAATTACATATCAGAGCTTTAGGAATTTGAAGTACATGTTAAGAGATTTGCACAATTAGCATGAGACTCACTTGTGTGTGACTTGTGAGAAGAGTCTTTTTAATTATTCATTCAATTAATTTAAGATGTTTCTTGTGTTCTGATGCTTTCTCCAATATTCCCACAAGTTAGCTCATGACTGAGGTAAAAACCCCTTATTTTTAGAAGCATGTTCAAACCCTGCCTAAGCAGCAGCACTGTCTGTCACAGCACAAAGTGGGCAGCACACAAGGTTATACATCGAGTTGTACGAAAGGATTGCCCGGCCCAACTATTTGGAATGGACCATTAGGAAGTCTCCAAATGCTGCACTGAAGAGGCACAATCCCCCCAATGGTTGCGCAGGGGCAGGGTGAGCCTGCCTGTGCAGCGGGGGCAGTTCCCACGCCTGCCCCGGGCTGTGGTAAATCACCGGTCATTCCACAGGCCGAGCTCGAGCTCCGCCACCGCGCGGACACCGCGACAGCGGGGCGGGTGCGTTTCAGGGCCTCACTGCCCCGCAGAGGGGGCTCGTCATGAAATACGGTAAATCACCCTCACTCCTCAGAGAAGCATTTTCACTTCCAGGCTCTTCACTCACAGATGACTATATAGAATAAATGTAAATTACTTTTGCCGAGTTTGGGGCAGACTACACCAGAAACAACTGAATCAGGAGAAAAGTAAAAGAATTCACAAACTGTCCCNTCTTGATTGTTTTATATTCAGATTTCCAGACACTCATATTTTATTTAGTCCCAAAATGAATCTACCTACATAGCTCTTTTTATGAGGAAACTAAAATATTGGTATGCCCTTGCTGTAGACAATCTTCTGGATGGTTTCAACTGCTGACTTCTTCTACGTGTCTTTTAATTTACCATTTCTTTACACTTCACTAAGACCATTTTAAAAAAGACATTAGCTGAACTGAGAACTACAGGGATGATCAGAGAGCCTCTACATTAAATACTCCAGTACCCTCAAAAACTACAGGAGTCTCAAAAATCATTCTACATTGATGTGAACACAATTTCTTCAAAAACGTTCTGTTGTGGACAGTTTATTCATCCTTTCCTTGCTTAATTTTTGTGTAATGCAATAGCAACAGAGCACTGCCTTCTCTCTGCAGCTTGATTATCTTAGTTCAATTTTTCCATTCTGCTTTTTACAAGGTGATTTCATGCTACTACATTTATGTTTTCTTGTGTTTTCATTTCTAGCACAAATACATAAAACACATGCGGCTTTGGAGGAGACTGAGTTTCTATATGTGAACTGATTGCATCTGGATATTGGGTCCATGTGTGCTGGAAAGAGGTTTCTAGATGTAATCCTTCTCACTTATCCAGACCATGTATCAGGCACCCAGATAACAAGAGCTTAATAGTGAAAGAACACAGAAAAAAAAATTACTGTTCACACTGAAGGAGTATTTAGAATAAACCACCACAATATTCTACCCTTCCTTCATTCATAGCAGGTCCTTGTGTTAGAATGCTCATGCTATTGATCTGAGGGAAAGAAAGATGGGTAACTTTACCTCACATGAGAAAACAACAATGTGTGTCTCACAGGGCAAATGCAATTTCATTGTATTCTATTCCTGAATTATAGGTTCAATCTGAAGGCATTATAATATCCCTATATTATACATATACACATACATGTACATATAAATAAAATATGCTGCTCATGAGCTTCATTCTTTGGTCCAAACCAGATGAAAATAAGCAACACAAATGAGGTAAATATCTAACATCCTTCTACAGTGTAATTTCTTACAGCAAAACCCAGCATTAATGTAAGCTAGAAATATTTCTATCTGCCCTTTTTTTTTTTTGAAACATGGAATGCACTTTATTATCTCAATGCTGTTTTTGTCAGGCCACGCTCCCTTGGGTAGGAGGGGCTGTTTCCTAACACAAGAACAGACAACACAAGAATTTGGAGCTCTACACTCTTAAGTGGAATAGACATTGCCAAGCCCTTCAGGGTCACATTTTTTGAAGGAGATCATCTTTCTTAGTCAGGGCCTGCTTTGCAAAGTACCCAGCTCTCTCAGACACAGAGTGGCTGAAGTCCTAGGACACTGAACTACTGGGTGTTGATCTGCTTTGCAACTCTTGCTCCAGCTCCAGTTTTGAATACTATGGATACTGAGCTCTTGTTTTTTTGGCCTTAGCATAGATAAACACCATCAAATTTCAGAAAGCTGTAATGTAGGTGAGGGCTAAACCCTCTGGTGGGAAAAAACTGCAGAAGTGAGCCCTTGGTGAGCTGCAGTGTCAAGAGCCCAGCTGTTACCGTCAGATGAGCAGGCATCCTGATTTACCTACAGAACATTATGTATCACAATGAAAGACACCAATGTGCTACACAAACTGTGTTTGCAGTGGCAGAAATTATTTACCAGTTTTGTAAAATCCTCCAAGGACAACTTCTGCCTTGCCTGATGCAGAGGGGATAGAGTTAACTATAACAGCAGCTGCCTTAGCCATGTATTTCTTTGCATTTATTACTCTCATTCTATGGAATTGCAGTACTTTTTTCATAAGTCAAAAAGCAGATTTAAAGGATCTGTATTAATCTGTGGCTTCTGTTACAGTTTTTATAAGCAGCCACAACAAACACCTCCACTATACTTAAGTAACATGCATTAAGGGATTTACCAGACTGTCCTTGGAACTTAATGAAATTTGGTTTGACTTGGAGAAGAAATCTCACAACTTGAACACTTGTAACATTTAAAATGCTTTGCAAAAGACAGCATCAAATGCCAAAACCATTTGATATATGGTGAGTTATTCAGTACTTACATGGAATTTCTGTTTAGGTCAATAAGAAAGCATAAGAAAACACAGATAGTACAAGTACTCATGGGGTCTTGGAAAAACAAAGATGTAATCTTATGAGAAAAGACAAGTTTTTCGTATTTATTCCTCCTTGAAACTGCCTCTTGGAAAATAATTCAGATACAAACCAAAAGGTATCAAAATTCATTTGACACAGTATACGTAGACTAGTGTTTCTATCCCAATATTTGTATTCCAACAGTGGAGTTGAGCTGCCATTTCTTAAATATCCTTACCTGAGTGTTCCTTTGCCTCACTTACACTTTTTGAGTTTTCCCCCCAGTTTTAAAATGCAGACATCTGAGGAAGAGGGAAAACATTGTTTCACATTATCTTTAATGAAACACTAGTTTGATGAAATTTTGCTGAATAAAATGATAATACTGTTACTTTTCCAGGGGCAGTTCTATTCCTACAGATTGTCTTCCTGCTGTCCTTGTGCCATATGACTGAAATTTCAAGGTAGAGAGGCTTCAAACTGTTTGAACTACTGTCTGAACTTTGAGGTAGCTTCCTGTGCACCTCTAAAGAGTTCCATAGGCCAAAATCCTCTGCTGTGTGGCACAAGAAAAGCCGCTACAAGGCAGACACAAGAGAAGCTTTCTCACTTCTGCTGCCTTAGTATAAAACTCCACATACAACTGACTTCTTAGTTAAGGCATTTAGGAAAACAATCACCCTCTGCACTGCATTATCATCCATGTATCATTTATTAATTTTTATCCCTTTACTTTCAATTAAGTAGGTAAAAAACTGTCTTCATGAAAAATGTTATGCATATTTATAATCTCATGCATTTAGAAATCTTTTTCATTGCCCTTGGTGCTTAAGAATGGAAGAGATGTAATTTGCACACTGAGTTCCATCTGCACACTAAATATCCTGCAGAAGTCACACAGAATGGAGATGCTGTGGTAGAAGAGCTGTATTTCTACCCTGCTAACCATGAGACCTCGAAACTGTGAAGCCCACAGCAAAACAGATCATCAGAACCGAATGCCAATTAAACAGCAACACCACACCTGACATCATTGTATCTTCTGCATATACACTGAAAATACCATGAGCTTTGCTACTTTTCCTCTCTTACGCTGTGGTAAGTCCTTCTCTAAAACCTCAGAAGTGAAAGGAAAACAGAAACAATGTAGTAAAAAATTCTAACTATAACCCAGTATAGCTTTTTTTTGAAGTGCAAAACTCATGATTTGAAGACCTTTCTCTGAACAGTAACTGGCAACAAGTGCCATGTGCACAAAAACTGGTACTTTCTCCTCTCCAAGGAGACTTGTTTCATGCAGAACTTCTAACATGCCACTGCGCCACTGACTGTTGTGGACTCCTGGGCATTGGGCCAAAATACTTTGGGGGAGAAATTCCACATATGCAAAAGGGGAAAAAAAATGAAATAGGTCCCTGGCAGAGACATATATGTGTGTGTGTGTTTTGTTAAGAGTAGCTTTAAGCTACAAGAAGAGATTATTAGAGTTCTTTCAGAGATTATGTATCGATGAACCAGCTACACAGTCCATGGCCAGTTATGGTTTATTTATGGATAATGGTGTGCACATGTGTACAGGAGGACACTACATGCCCACACATCAGAATAAACTGGCATTGCAGAACTACTGAAAAAAAGAGATGATTCTGTCACTACGGCTCAAGAAATACATGTTCCCTTCACCTACCAGAGAAACTTTGCCTTGGGGACAAAGCCTGATAATACTCAGTGAGTGTTATTCTCCAAGGGCCTTAGCCAGACATCACCAAATTATATTGCTTAATTAACTCCTACCATCTTCCTGCCCATACATCTACTTCCACACAGGACCAAGTGAGCTGGTCAGCCAAACCTGATAAGTTTCTTCTTCTGTACATAAGAGGAAGATTCAGGCAAAATCATGACCACTAGGGAATACCACGGGAACTTGCCATAAGCACCTCTATCAACCACAAAACTTAGACAAGTACCGAAGGGGAAAAAAAGATGAAAGAGTTTTAAAGCCGTGATCATCCTTTGTGCTGGTTTGGACACAAATCCAGGAGGAGACAACCCAAAAAGGGCATCTCTCTCTCTCTCTCTCCTGTCTGCCAGGCAAGCAGGTCCCGGCAGCCCCTCTGCCCCATGGGGTCAGGAAAAGAATTTCTCGAATGAAAGTGAAAAAAACCTATTTATTAAACAAAAAAGAGTCCCCCCTCCCCCAGGCACAGGGCAGGAAAGGACACTGAACCCCCCTCCTGTCCCAGAGGTGGGGGCTGGTGGATTTCCCACCGTTCTCTCACTCAGCTCCTGGGCCCAAGGCCTGAGCAGATCCGAGCCCTGTCAGGTCTGGGGCAGAGTCCCACCGAGTGTCCCAGAGATGGAGAGCTGGGCTGGAGTGGAGAAATGAGCCAAAAACAGTCCAGAAAGGAATAGAAGCTGCTGAGGCAGAGCTCAGTCCCTCTCCAGTCCAATGGTTGAGAACAACCCCCCCTCCTCTGCTACTAGCAGAGGGAAAAATGTCTCCAGCCGGCTAAAAATCTGTCAACATTGTGGCTGCAAGGTCAAGTGAGCCTCTCTGAAGAGCTCTCCTGGCTGCAGTTTAAAGGTACAAAAAACTTCCAGCAGGCGATGGGGAATCCAGGATTGTCACAGAATCACACCAAGACATCCTTTTTTTCTGTTTATGCAGTACCTAATAAAATACCGCCTCCTTATCAGTATGGCAAATACAGAAATAGCTCTAAAATCCTTTCTGGACTAAGATGGAAAGTTCTGCTTCTGCACATTAGGCTGTATTATTGTGGGACTAGCAAAACTAGAATACATGGAACAAGAAGAATGGTTCTGTTTCCGATTTTTATTTAGAAGCATTTAAATTAGACAAACGTAGGGGAAATGGAAGGGATAGCTTTAAGAATCAATTTTTAATTATAGCTTTCTAAATGTCCATGAAGTACTATTATTCTGACACTTTGTTTTCAAAGGCAATCTAACAGTGGTGGATATAATTAAATTAATTATCAGTACCATCAGGGATGGTAGATTTCTGGTAGATGGGCAGATCCTATTGTGCCTATACTCACTGCAAGTGGGTCTCCCAAAATACATCTCTGGCTCCCAGCACTCTGTGAGGCTGATCAAAATCTTGTATAATTTTGAGTTTCCAACAGTTACACCCTTTGCTTCCACTGTGAGATTGGAAACATTCACACACTAAAACAGAGTGAGAAAAAGCTGCCTTAATGTACTGATTCCTGTCCATGGGAGCAGTGTGGCCATCATAACAGCCTCCCCCTAGTACTCAGGCTCTCAGGACAGTGGGAAACTGCCTTAAGAGAGGCCAAAAAGGTCTGAACACACATCTGGGATATTGTCCCAGTCAGAAAATGCAGTCCTTTGACATTGAAATGTAAGGAAACAGCAATGTTCTACCCAAGCTAGTGAGTGAGAGAGAAAGAGTTGACAAAATACCCTAATTGAGTAACATGATAAATATATTTGCTGTGTTCTCTCCACTCCACATACATATTGAACCACCTAATGAAACAGAATAGACTTCTCTGTCACGGAAGAAAAGAAAGAGCCAGAAAGGACCAATGAAATCAATTACAGAAAGAATCACAAAAGATTTCAGCCGAAATCAAATCTTAAGATATAAAAAATACCTAATTCAAATCTACCTCCTCATAAACTTTCTTACTTCCAGTGAGGAAGAGCAACAATCCCATCTGTGCCTTCCTGCCTTGTGTGGATAACATGCTGCCACTCAGCTTGCTTTTCTTATTGGAGATATCAGACCATGTGAAAAGCAAATGCTGAGATTCCCTGACTTGCCTGATACTGTGGTAAACAGTTCTCCAGTCCTAATCAAATTCAACAATATTTTCTAATACTGAAAAAAATATGTTGAGTTTTCTTATCTAATCATATCATCACAACAAGAGTCATGTTCTGGAAAGGGTTTGTGCCAAAGACAAAACATGTAGAGTAGCTATATGTAAAGTTGTAAAAAGGGACCTCTTCTAATCCATTCTTTAGTTTAAAAAGATCACTAAAATGTATTTTGTCAAAGTACTATAGAATGTAGTTTAAAAATGGCAGCAGAAAATAATTTGCCATAGGTGAAAGCTCTTAAATGGTTACTATTCATTAACTTCAGTTTAATAAGCATGCCCACAAAAAAGGCTTTGCTGGGCTGGATCCTCCCCCATTTGACACAGAACATTGTACTAAAGAATTTAAAGATGGGAAGTGTAGAAACACCAAATAAAAAGTTTGTATTTGGGACTCTGGCTGAATAATAAATAATAATAACTACAGTTCCTGTGAGTCAGAAGCACTCTTTGAAAGCCTGATTTTGTCCAGCATCTTTTGATAATATGCTGTGGGAGGAGCTAAGAAAAGGGAAGATAGTGATTGGGAGGCAAGGGAACAGGAGAGAGGAAAAGTTTAAGCCTGGTAGCTCTTACATAAGAGCAGCAAGCAGATACGTATGTGTATCTGGAAAGCTCAGTGTTTCAGTGCACAAGTGACAGAGCAGTTGTCACTTTAGACTTGGTGGTCTAATACTTAACAAATGTTTCAAAAGCAGTTGAATATCCTACAAATTATATAGAGAATTTTTTCAAATGTATCCTAAAGCTGATTGTCACCTCTCAACCTTTTGCTTAGAAAGACGTATTTTGTGAAATGGACCATAAAAACCTATTTATAATATTTATTCCATGACTCTACTGTTAAATGGAAGGAGTTCTGTTTGTGCAGTACTCCAAACATGCTATATTGCAAATACAGGCATGCAGCACTTGGGAGCATTGCTCATTCAGGCCGGTAGGTACAGGTACAGACACTGGAGGTGAGAGCTACTTCTTTGCTTCACTCCGAGGTGGGAGCAGCACCTCTGCTGCTCAGCAAGCACAGTCCTTATTGCCATTGTGCTGCCCACTGTCAGATTCTCAGAGGGAACAGGTCTCTCTGGAAAACTTTGTGAAGTCTCACAGCTAGCCTGCCAAAGATGAACCCTGTTCAACAGCACTCTGTTTGCATGGAATGCAAGTAGGCTCAAACAGTTATTATTAAAAAAAAAAATAAATCCAGTGTATCTACAAATTTGATTTCCCTCATAGCTGAAACATAAGACATTCAAATTAAAAGGTCATGAGCTCCTCTTCATATTACTTTTCCAGGAGAGAAGAGAGATGAAGTGGCCTCAGGCTTTGGCCAGAAGGGAGCGACAGAAGGGGGAAAATGTTATTTGTTCAAATATACCACTTATCATGCTTTAATTAAATACTCAGAACTTTCCCCAGAGTTGTTCAGGGAGGACCACAGTGCTTGTGATGGATGTTTAGGATTCACAGACACAGTACTGTATCTTTTTATCAGCACAGCGTTCCCTAAATTAATCCCCTGCTGCTGACAAAGACTGTTGCTTCACCCCACTTTGCACCAACCTGCTCTACCCCACCTAATGGTCTTAGTCTATAGCATTATCTATACTCTACCCTGGAGTTCTCAGTCATTTAAGCTGTCCTCAAGCTGCTTATTGCCTACATTTTGACCTTTATGAAACAAGGAGAAAATATTGTCTGTCACAAAGATGTGTGAATGCAGTAAATGACCAGTCTGTAACCCCTCCATGCTCAGGTCACATCCAGCTGCAGACTCTGTGTTGGATTGAACCCCGTAGCTCAACAGCTCTCCTCGCAGGAAAGAAGGGAGGCAGCAGTTACTGGCAAGATCAAAGCCTCTGAAACTATTCCCTTCTTTGCAGTTTGTAGGAAAAGCAGAGAGGGACTGGCTTCTAACAGTCATGGAGACTTTTACATAAAGAGACAGATTAATCAGATTCTCTTCAGTAAATGCCACCAGAGAAGTTGGGAGCTGTGGCTACTGCAAACTCCATGTATATTCTCAGACTCAGTTCCTCAAGCTGTCCATGCTTAATTCCATTGGCTTACATGTGCCTGGACCTTTTTCATGTGCCAGCTGGTATTTACCCCCTGTGCAACACACTGTAGATAAAACAACACAGACTCTGCCCTCTCCTCACTATCACACAGATTACAGACTCTTATTGCAAATAAACAAACACAACCATGCTATGCAACTGATGCTCCTCTTCTTTAAGCACTGTATTTCTAGGAAAGAAGACTGTAATAAAAATGATAAGTACATAAATAAATAAATAAAACCACAGAGAAGATTTAAAAAAAATTCTTTCAGTAGTTGCTGTATTTATTCAATATTCTGTTTCTAATAAGCTTTTTGACATACTGAACTGCGATGTAATTTCAGTTTCTGTCTCCATAATACTGTGTTTCCATAGTTCAGGTTAAATTTCTCCTGAGCTTAATTGGAGTCTTTGCTTAGCAAGAAAGTGGGGATTGGCCAAAGTCCCGAGTGACAGGAACTGCAGTAAGCAGTGACCTCCAACTCTGCTGCAGCACCTCATTCTTACTGCCCCGTGCAATCTTCTCCTCCCTTTAGCAGGAATGTTTTTAAACTTGAGCTCTTCATTTCCAGTTCCAGTGTCGAGGGACTAAATTTGAAAGAGCTTTGGCCTTCATTAGCAAATCATCAGTACCAACAAAACCACAAGAAACAAAAAAAGCACATCAGCATGCTTTTCAGCACCGGCACTGGCTGACGTCTCCTCCTTCCCTGAGCTTTTTGTGTTTTGGGGGATTTTTTGTTGTTGGTTCTTTAATCAGTGAAACTAGACTATTGAGCTTTGGGAAGGAAAAGAGAGCCAGTCCTTTCATTTTATAATTAGTGGAAATTCAGTAGGAGCATTAACGGCTGTCTCTTTCAAAGACGCGCTCAGCATCATCTATGCACGAGTTAGAGCACAGAGTGGGGAGAAACAGGAGCAACAACGTATCTCACATCCACACTGGTGACACACTGGCCATGGGTTCTGACTAAGGGACAGCCCCAGCTTGTCTTTTGGACAGGCTAATGGCTTTGTTTGGCTCTTTGCGAGAACATAACTTTTCATTTTTACTCTCTGATTAACAATGTGGAGGAGAGACCGCATGAGAGAAGCAGACAGAAAGACAGAGTGTCCCACATGATGAGATCAATTAGGCAATCATTTTGGACATGTTCAGACAAAGAAGGTGGTCTCCTTGGAAACTGCAATCACATGCACACACACTCAGAATAACTTCTCCCACATTCTATTCTCTGCTCAGTACAACAAACTTGGATGTAAGCTCCGAGGGACAATCGCACACCCAGTGTTGACAGACTTGTCAGCATTCCCAATGCCACAGGACAGGCCCCCTGCTCTCCTCGCCAACAAATTTACCAAAGACTGAGGGATTAAAAAGCGTAGCAGGAAGGTGACAAGGAGGGGCTAGGCACAGCTACCAGTGTTTAAAGAAAAAAATTACAGTATTTTGGAAAGCAAAACGGTGTAAAAATACCTCTTAAAATCTTGAACGGCTTCAGAAAACTCTCAAACATAAAATCAAACAGTTGGAGAAAGTTACATGCCCGAAATGAAATAGTAAGCTTAGGATTGGGACAAAGAAAAAACCCAGATACTCAGTAATGTTATTTCTTTTTTCAACTTGAAAAATAAAGGAAACTATTTATATCCACATTTGCAAAAAAAAATTTCTTTAGACCCTACTGTTCTTATTTACCAAAGTATTTTACTACTGAGACAAAGAAAACCCCACCTCCTTCTGCAAGACTGAGAAAGAATCTTTAATGTTTTCAGCAAAATAGTCAGACATTACAAAAACGGGCCTTAACTGTGTTAACTTTTGTACTGACAAAAGGTGACTATTTGAAACAGAGGAGAGCACAACTAAATTATTTTTTTGAGAAAGTACAATTATATAAGGTTAGACTCCTCCCAAACACAAGGTTTTTGAGTCTTCTGTAAAATTAGAAGACATCTTGGCATTTTTACCATATTAAAAACCCTTCATTGCACTCATTTCTCTGTATTAAAACTCTCACTAGCAGGTAATACAGCTCAATTAATGTGAGAGGGATATGGGACAGGGTACTGAGACCAAACACAAGCTGGAACACAGTTTAATGTAACAATAGTTGAAATATCTGCCATTGTAATACAGCTTCAATTAACCTCAAAGTGAACTTCACTTTTTCAGGCAAAAAGACAAAACTTAGTAATTGGAAGCTTTAAAACCAAGCAGTGCCAACTTAAGCAGTGAGAGAGCCAACTAACCCTGGAAGAGATCAGCCACCAGAGCTCCCGTTTCACCCTGTGCAGAAGTTCCATAATGGAACTCCCTGGAATTCCTGTGAGAAAAACTTGGAAATGAATGCAAAATAAGATGGTCTGACACACATATAGGACTGCAACTACCATCAGAGCCCAAACCTGCCTGAGTCACTCTGAACTCATCAGCTCATTGTTAGCACTGGCACTAACAATGAGGGAAGATGAATTAATCCCACACACTGCACCAGTAATTACCCTGCTAAGGACATTCCTTTTTCAAACAGACCTCCAGATGCCATACTAAGTTTTTCCTTTGCTGTCTGAAAGCAGATGCAAATTGCAGCAGAATAAATTATCACAAATGCTTAAAAAACAAAATATAGAGAAATCTGATCCAAATTGAAAATCTGAGCTAAAGCTTTGCTTTACAATCAGTAGGTCTAATGGAAAGGTTTACATAGGGTTCTCTCTCATTTTGCTTCCCAAGGGAAGCATTAAAAGGGAGGGAGCACACTTACTCTCTCCTTCTGCAGAACAGCTTTTTGCAAAAGGTGTGTGTTGCAATTTCATTCTGAACCTTAGCCCAAGACTCCTTTACACTTCCCATTCTCCTCTAAACCCTTGACTCACAGAGATGGAAACATGACATGGACACTGTGGCGAGATCACTGCCTTTTCCTAATCACAGACGTGGAGAAATATGAAATGGGCTTAGCAGTCTGTTGGTGTTGCCAAAGAGTCAATCAGATGCTTTTCTGGACAACCCTCATGGAGCTTGTGATGAGTCTGTGATGAGGCACCTGGACATGGTTCTCTCCTATCCTCTTGTAAAAGCCTGCTATGAATTTAGCAGCACTGGCCCAGGTAACCTGACCAAGTTGCTTTCTGCTGCTTTCATTTTCTTGGACAGAAAAGATCAAGGATATCCTGATTTACGTCCAAAAATTATTTTGTGTTGCTTTCCAGAGAAGGAAAATTGAACATGCCTAATTCTGGATTGCTGAGATTGTGTTCACTGCAGGCAATGGAAAAAAACCCCAAAATTCCAGGTTTCGGTGGACACTGGATCAGGCAAAGAGGCCTTCTAAAGTGGCATATCAAACCAGAAATATATGAGGGACTATTTTTCTTGTAAAAAGATAAGCTGTGAGTTAAATGACACCCTGTCAGCTTTTAGTTACAGAAAGCCACTTAACTTGAACAGATAAAGAGATGGGAACTGAATTCCACAAGAGGTGTTCTCCTTTCCTTTTAAAGATACAGAAAAAACCCCCACCTAAAACTAAGGAAAGCACACCTGAACTAAAATGAACAAAATTCTATACACATTACTAAATTTTAAAATCATCAGATGTGAAACATGCTGGCATTTTCCGTGCTACATTGACAAAAGGGCACTTTTTGCTGCACTTTTCCATGAAAAATTTTTAAAAATACATACATGAATTTCTAGATGTAGAAATAATTAAAATTACTAAAAGATACAGATTTTGAAAAAGAAGCACAAGTTAAAATATATAAATCAGGAGAGCAGTTCAGGGAGGGAGGGAGGAAGAGGGGAAGGGAAGGATGCTCTTTGGCCTCACCATAAGATGGGATCCATTTTTCTCCCTTGTGGGAAAGTTGCTGAAGCTTTACCCAAGGCACGGATTTGTGCTGAACCTGCTCTGTGGTGTAGAAACAGGCTTCAGGTTTAAACCCTCTGCCATATGAACCTCTTTGTTACAGCATTTCTGGTAAGATCATGTGTTACGCAGCAACTCGAGAGGTTTCAGGCAATATCTCCCCAGCAGAGAGAAAGACTGATAAGGTAGAATTCCTTTCCAGCTGTGTACAGAGAATCATTATTAGAGAATCAAAGCATAACTGAGTTTGGAAGGGACCTCAGGAGGTCTGAACTCCCATCTCCTGCTTAATGCAGGGACAGCAATTAGTTTAGACAAGGTTGCCCATGGCTTCATCTGGATGGGTCTTGAAATCCTTCAAATGTGGGTATTCCACTACCACTCTGGGCAACCTGTTCCACCGCTTGCTTGCCTGAAATGGTGAAAGATTTCTTCCTTACATCTAGTCTGAAACTCTCGTTTCAATTCATGTTCACTGTCTGTGCATCCTCTCATTTTCCACTGCTGAGACTCCATCATGTCAATAAACTCCTTTGGAAACTGGAAGGCTGTTACTAAATCCCCCTTTCTTCCAAAGCTTTCTCTTGTCTGGAGTTAACAGAACCAGCTCCTTCAGCCTCCTCTCCCAAAAAAGCTGTAGTCCCCTGACCGTTGTGGTGGCCTTCGCTGAACACTCTAGAGTTTATCAATGCCCTTCTCATACTGAAGGACCCTAAACTGCCTGGAGCTTTCTAGATGAGGTTTGAAGAACTGCATGCAAGAGGAGTAATCTCTCAGGCTCCTGACTGTGCTCCTGTCAGTGCAGCCCAGGATGCCGCTGGCCATCGTCACTGCCATGGCACTGGGCTGGCTCCTGCTCAGCTCTCTGCCAACACCCCTGGGGCTGTCCCTGCACAGCTGCTCCCAGCCTCCACCACAGCAGGAGGATTCTTCCCTCCAAGCACAAGACATTGTATTTATTCCTGCAGAATTTTGTACGGCTCCTGCTGGCCCAGCCCTCCATCCTGTCTAGGTCCCTCTGAGCAGCAGCCCTGTCCTCAGGTGTAGCAGTTGCTCTCTCCAATTTAGTGTCACCTGCAAACTTCATGAGCGTGCCTCTATCACCTCCTCCAGGGCACTGCTGACAGTGACACACAGGACAAGTCCCAGAAAAAAATCCTATGGTGCTCCTCCTGCCACAGACCTCAGCTAGAGTATGATCTATTAATCATTACCCTCTAAGCTAGATCAGCCAACCACTAATAATGCATTTATTTGTCCACCCATCCAAATTCTAAATTGGACACAAGAGTATTTGTAGACCCTGTCCAAGATGTTTTGCTGAAGTTAAGATAAATCTACTGCTTTCCCTCAGCCACAGCCTCATCCAACTGTTTTGTCCTAGAAGGCAGTGAGTATAACCTTGGTAAATCCATACTGATTGTTTCCAGCCATCATTTCCTCCCTTGGAACTGTGTCTTTATTATGTTTATTATTTACTCAGTGGCCCATATCCACAAGTTGTGTGTACACAGAAGGTATCAGACCAGCCTTTGACACTGAACCAGCACAGAGGCTGCATCAAAAAATCCTCTCAACACTCAGGCAGAACCTGCTCACCTGCACTGTGCAAAGCTCTGCTGCTCCTCATTTGCTGCTCCACTCAGCCCCAGCCACAAAGGAGAGTGTGGGCATTTACAGACAGATGTGCAATAAAGGTAAACCAGCCAGCTGCTTTTCACCCTCTCTTCTCAAAATTCAGTATTCACTCATGAGCCTTTCTGAGGTCAATTCTGCTTAGCTGAGATATTTTAAAGATACTACTGCATTATTAATCTAATTGGGACAAAAATAAGACAAATAAACCATTTTCTATTGCTTCAAAACACTAAATATTAGCTGAGTCTAACATGTATGTACTAAGGACTACAATACACACTGCAATTCTGAGGAAAATGTTCCATTATATATGATGTTAGCCACTAATGTGAATGTGGTGGTCCTGCTACAGAATTACAGATGAATAATGAAACCTCTGAAAACTAAAACGCATGGCAACAAAATGTATGTGCTTTTGGAATGATTTTTGTATTAAATCATGTATTTATTTAATCCAAATTATATTCTACAGCCCTTTTCCACAGAGGGATATTGCCCAGGATGAAAAATAACACACTCAACCTTCTTTTAGCAAGGCTAATACCTGCATGCTCCTGAGACTGCATTCCTATTTCTGCTGGTAGGTGCTGTAGAAATTTATAATAGAGACCATCTGATAAGTGTTTTCTAAGACTGCTTCTTCCACGTGAACAGAAATAAATTCTCAGCACCTGGATGTCATGGCATGAAGATGGTAACTGAAACCCTTGCTCAGTACAGTGAAGTATCTAGAGGCAGCACAGAAGCATAAAATTCCACAGGCTCCTGCAGCACATCTGACCAGGATAAGAGCTGCTTCCAGAAAGCACAAATGGGCCACATCATGGGAAATGCAGCATAAAGCCAGAGAAAGCTGACGTTACTAAATACACAAAGCTTTTCCAAATGTCTGACACGATCAGGAGGCTCTGAGTTGCCTTTTTTCCAGTTTAAATTTATAAAAACACTGTTGCATTGATAAATGAATAACTAAAATAATTCATTTTCCTACCTGTATCACCCTTAAATACTGGGGAAACTAGAAGGACTGCTTTTTGGGACCCTCACCATGGTATCTGCTCTCCTGACTTGAAGGAAAAACATATCTGAGAGTGAATTATCTTGAAGTCCCATTTTAAGTTACAGTCAGAGTAATGCAATTATTTATAAACACCTAAAAAAGACTAACATAAACCTAATTCTACCTTTCTACCTTATCTTCCTTTTCTCCTACGTATAACCTAATTTTAAGATACACTGGGGACATTAGCTGCATCCTGATAAATGGCTATGGTTTGATTTTCAAATTTTGGATTGCCTTTCCACTTGAAAGAAAAAAAAAATCAACATGGTTGATGCACAACACAAAAGAGGTTTTATGACATGACTGAAAGAGTTACTACAGAATCGAAATGAGATATAGCAGTATATGCTGTTATATACAGTCTATTTTTCTAGAAGCTTTTTTTTAAAACAAAATTTTTATTAAATTCCACTTACATCAGTGAGAAGTCAACTTCAGACTAAGTTACACTTAGAAGAATGTGTACTATTTAAACATATTGTATTATCAGAAGTCCTCCTCTGCTGTACTGTAGGTGCATTTACATTCCTGTCACAACTATTTCCTATAGGAAGATCTGGAAACAAACTACATAAGACAATATTCTCTGTCTATCAATTTAAGCAAAATTCTTAACACTGTTTATTGACAAGAATGCTGTTCCAAACCTTGATTGTTAACAGACTCCAGGAAAAAAAAATTATTTCTAAATAACATCAAACATTTCAGTTTGTAAGCCTGAAATCATGTTTACTGTTTGAGAAACTTCCAAATGGGAAAGGAAAACAGGAAATAAAAGCATCAAATTGACAAAGAATGGTAGGATTTAGCTTGTTTTTAAAGAATAGTTCAAATGAACCAAGAACAAACCCAGTTTAACAGAAGCCCTTTTATTTTAATAAAATCAGAGAATTTCAGTCACCAGGATTTTTGCTAGTTTCCTGCACACACACACACACACACACACACTCCCCATTCCAATGTGGAGAAAGTTTCTGAGATCCTAAATTGCTCAAGTATCTTCATGGATAGCCCCTCTGATGAAAATTTCACAGGAAACTGCAGTAACATCTCCCAGCCTCTGCTGAGAGTAAGGGAGATGATTTAAAGCAGAGTGCAAGAGAACAGCTTACAAAGAACCTATTCCAGAAAGGCTTGCTGTGCATCACATGGCACTCTGCATGTCCAGAGTTAGTTGCTACAGCCAAGGGCTTATTGCAGTCAACAGTTTGCAAGTCAAGCATCTCTTAAACTCCTCTAATTGTAGGCACACCTCCTATTTGCAGAATTGGTCATGAGGAGCTGGCATTTTTACTCCCTTCTGACGCCAAAGTAATCTGGTCAGAAGATGTTCCTGGGCAAAACAGGCGAGCGAAAGGCACAGTGCAAACTTCCCTGGAGCAGCAGCAGAAGAGCAGCCACACAGAGCAGTGTGCAGGAGAAACAGCAAGAAGAGTGGAAGCAATGCTACAGGTGACATCAAAACCACTGAGTGACTACAGTTACACAGTGCAAGGTTAAGAAATACCTTGTCCCTCTCTCAGGACCCCAATTTCTCCTGCTGATGTGCAGGGCTTTGTTCCTACCTACTGGCACACAGCAGAATTCTTGGCAAAGACAGAGCTGCTTTACTGACAACTGAAGTGATGCCCCACTGCTGTGAGATGCCATCAGCTCCATCTCAGGGAGGGTAAACACTCCTGACCACACTCATGGCAGGGCCACGGAGTGGGGAACACACTGAAATGAGTTTTCAGCTTTCACCCGTTGCTATACAAGATCTCTTTCACACACAGGAAAAGCCAAGACCCTGTTTTACTCCTAGGACATTGCAGCAGCCTCTGCTTGTCCTGGCAAGGCTACGTCTTTCCAGAGAACTGTATGAAACAACTGAAAGGATTGTGGTTTCAGCTTGGCAGTGATTTAGTATTGAGACGTGGCTTCAGCCTCACAGAAGAGGTTAATGAGCTGGACACATCAGAACCTCTATACAGCCCTAAGGCACCACTTTTAACCATAAGATGCTCAGCATCTAAAGTAAGCCTCCCAGTGACTCTCAGTTAAAAGGTCTGTCCTCCTTAGTCATCCACACGAAAAAGAGAACCATCCAGGCCATGTTCTCTTTAGCTGAGCGTGGGCACTGTTCTCACAATCACAGATGTTTTTCACAAGCAGTAATTTGCTTTGTGTCTTTATTAATTACCAGTGCTGCTTAAAAATCCAACACCTCACAGCCTGTCTCTACTCTTCCAACTACAACTGCTGAAGTTAACTCAGATGATTAATTTCTAACATAACAATGACTGTCATACTTTCCCCTCAAGTGCTAATAGATGCTTTAGTACAAAAGATGGGGACAGATTAAAATAAAACCATTTACAAACACAAGGTAAATTGATTTGGAAATCCTGGTAACTGCTGGTGTATACTTAGAAACACTTGTTAGAGAAAATGTTGAGTGCAGGTCTAGTGACAGTAATTTTCACTCATCATGTAATATTGTAATTTCATCCTAAATTGTCTGAGAACTTCTAGCCAGGAGGTTCCAATGGGTATAAACCAGTTGTGAAAAAACCCCTTCCCCTTTTGAGACAGCTCAAATACTGGCTTCACTTAGTGCCTCTCACCTGACAATGGCTACCACAAAGAATTGATGGGATAGTTTTGAAAACTGGAACTGTAAAATTTTCAGTTTGGGAGAAAAAGTGTGTAAGTGTAGAGAGGGCAACTGGTTTCTCACTGCTCTGAATTTAAGCCTCCTCTTACTGCAAACGTGTGTCAGGTAGTGACATCCCTCATCAGCCTGAATCAAACTGAAGAATTCTCTAATACACACATTTACAATCACAGCCTTTGAAGGCATGGGAAAGTTTGAAATCTCATAGCTCTCAGTTTAACTGACAATTTCCTTGCTGGCTTCCCAGAGCCCATACATGCTGCCCAAACAGGTACCTAAACATTTGTGTTTGCTTGCCAGCTGTCTGGTATTTAAACCTTGTCAGGAACAATACATACCAGGAACTCCACCAGTATGTATTTTGAATGCTGTCCCACACTGGAAACAATTTTCTGTCTCAGAAGTGCATTTTAATTTTCTCTTAGTATTATAGAATCATATGTACCTACACAAATATGAGAGTAGAACTAAACAATTTTTTCTTTCACCCTTTATCATATCTTTACTATGATATTTTCCTCACATGTCTATGAATAACTTAGATCAATTCCACAAAGAATATTCATTTAAAGACTTACTGAAGAAAAGGAAATAGGAAACAATTTGGAGATTGCAGAATGCACAGGATGAGCCCTAAAACTCTTTGACAAACCTGAACCACAAGATTACCTTTTCATTTCCTGCACTGAAAGAGTAAAATGACCATGGAATAAATTCAAGATGTTTTGTTTAAAAAAAAAAAGCCAACTTGATGAGGTATTGCAAAACCCCAAGTTTTCTCTTACCTTTAAATATGGTATTTAACTGAGTAATTATTCGGGTCGCGTAGGCCACATGTGGACAAGGAGCTGGACAGACTTTTGTGTTGGTTAAATTATAAATAATCCCACACAAACACGGCTTTACTAGAGCAACAGAAGTACAGACTCCACTTCTGAGCGGAGAAAAAAAGGCAATTCTTGCTTCCTGTTATATTTCATGTCATCTTTCAAAAGTTCAGCATCAAAGAGCTACCATGAAACAAACCAGAGTATTTAATGAGACAGTAACTAGCAAATAACATATTTCATGGGACAAGTTGTACTTTTTCTTCAAGCTAGTCAATAAATAATATTTAATGCATGAAAAGTACTGCCTATAGCTCTTTAAATAAATATTAAAGCACAGGTAAAAAGAAGGAATGTATTAATTTGGGAGACAACCTTACTGCTTATGCCTCAGAAATTACTTTAAAAACTAAGCTAATTGGAGTCAAAGAGGGAAAGAGAGTCTCTTTGCTTCACCTGAAAGATGAGAAAAATTTCATGAACTAGTATTTATATGAAAAATATCTTACACTGGTTTCTGTAACTGCAATTGCAGGCTGATTTCAAATAGAGTAAAGCCAATAAAAAACCTGTTCCGAAAATTAAAAATTTTCTAATTTAGTATCTGTGAGACTTTTTATTTAAATGCTGCAAAAGATTGTTCTGCCCATACTTCTGCATCAAAATCTCTCTTCTGGTAATGGTGTCATTGAACAACATCCTTAGCTTCATTCTTCCTCCTTCACACCTCGGCACTCACATCTACTGCCCCAATTTCTGTCCATCTTTATATGACTGGTTCACAGCTGTAGCTTTGCATGCTCTGTCTGCAGTCTTCCTTCAGCTCCATTTTATGGATACAGCACATCACTTATGCCTGTCCAGTGCATCACCTGAATGCTCATGCAACGCTCCATGGCAAAGAACAACTCTGTGCCGAGTTCCCTGGCATCAACATTCCTCTCTTCCAGTGATGCTGCCCAGCTGCTGTTTCAGTCCCACATTTGAGAACCTTCTTCCTTCTCCCTCCATATAATGGATCTCAGTAATCTGTTTTCTTTCCTAGGCTTTTCCATGTATTTCCAGGTTGAAATTTATGCTTTACTAGCTAAAATGCAGGCCTGCATTTAGCCAAGGTGCCCTTTGGGAAATCATGGCACTGCATCTCAGCTCCTGCACCACAATCCCTCTGCACATGGCAGCAAAAGGGTTTCTTTCCTTTCCCTCCCACAACCCAGATTTCAGTCCTTCCTGTTCCGTCTTCTGGCCCAAAGTACATTTAGTGTTGAGCTCGAGCCACTGAATAAATTCACCATAGGGTCACGACTATCTTTGATCAAAGTCTTAATTCTTAAAACTACTACCTTGAATTTTCTGCTTGTCCTTTATTATTATATCCATGTAAAATGGAAAACAAAATTATGTCTCTTTTTTTCCTACCAATGTTCCTGTTCCTATATTCACTTGGAAGGTATCTTCTTATTGGCATTCCTACTGCAGCTCTAATAAACCCGTTGAGATTTGCATCTCTACAAGACCATTAAGATTCATAATTTTTATGTACTTTTATTCCTTTGTTTCTCTAAATGCTGATTCTCCTAGGTTCTCTTGCTCTTCAAGCTGAGCACTGAAAAAATCTGCCAAACAAGAATGAACCTGTCCCTGGACAAATTATTCTTGCAGCTTTAGAGGCTGTATTCAGAAAGCAAGTGATTCTGCCCCTGGGAAGGTGTGGTCATCAGCATTCACATAATATTAGCATTCAACACATCCCTGAGTGATCTCATCTTTCTACAACCCCAGGGTATCACTTTTTCTCGACTTCTGCAGCACTCTCTGTCTCTGAACTGGCACTGCAGGCATTGCTGTGTTAGCCAGGAGTTGAAACCTTTACAAATCTTGTACCTATATACAGAAATAATGATCCATACAGCCTCTGTGTGAAAGCAGTCACAGAGGCATTCAGCTTCTATACATTCTCATGGATATAGAGCAGAGCTCAAGCAGAAGATTTGATGGAGTCTGTGCCTGGTTTGACTGGTTTGGAAAATAAGAACAGGCAGTTTTACCTTATCTGAAGAACTATTTACCATGGACTCCCTGTTACAGATTTGTTTCACCCAAACATCTGCACTGACTATTGAAAACCACCAACAAATGTCCCGGTAGGATCAAAGGAAACCTTTTAGATGGGCTCCAAAGTAACAAATGCTCATCTGCAGAAGTCAGTGTATGTGAGACACACTCACACAGCCATGCCAGCTGCACAAGGATCTATGTTCTTTCTTAACACTACTTGTGTTTTAAGTGCTGTTTGTATGGGATCTCCAGATTCACAATTCATGCTGCTCACTTCTAAAGTGACATGTACCACTTGCTTTGGCATTAGACATTCATGTCCAACTGCCAGGAAGAGCAGAAAGCCGGAGATGAGATGCTGATCACTGCAGAGCCTTGCTCTGTGAGCTTCATCCACAAGGCCTCGAACTGCAGAAATATCAAGAGTTCCACACACAGCAAAGTGCCCCATCACTGTGCCTATATGATACAGCACCAATGATATGGTTAAAGGTCTGGGAAAATGCCCCTCAACATACTGGAAACCACGCTGAGAGATGCTGATGTAGAAGTCCTCCACTCATTACTGTCCCAACCACAATATGCCTTATCCTGTGCTAGGGGGTTCACAATACAAACATGCTATCTATGCAAATACTAAACAACAAATGCCTTTGCTTTCAAAATGTCAGGATGGATTTGTTTCTTAAATTACCTGATTAATAGCAGGTGGTCATAGTGGTCAAAGTACCACTGTATTGGTTGGCATTTTTCTCAACCAAAAACTGGGCCATGAATTTTAAGTTCTCTCATGTTTCTGGAGAGCTTTAACAACACTGGCTGGAATACTGGTTTGGTTCATTGTATGATGAATATTACGTTTTTGGTTTAAGTTATGATTTACTCAGCATATATCCTATTTGGAGTTAGGAGTTTGAAACAAGTTCTCAAAGCACTGTAGGCAGTGAATTTCACACATCTGTCTGGGGAATGTGTGCCTTTATAAGTGATTTGTCTGATTTGCACTTGCACTGCGGAACTTTATTGAACCTCTGATGTCCTTTATCAGATTTGACCCAATTTCAACATGTTTAACATTGAGAGGATTCCCTGAATTCAGCCTGCACACAACCATTTCCAGGACTGTTTTTATTATTTCCAGGGTAGTATATAAGACGGAGGAAAGGGTTGATAGAGACATCTGTAAAGCACCTGTTATTATTTATTATGCTGCTGTTTGTATCACTACCTTTTAAGTCCAATTGTAGCTCTGGAAAACACAAACTGAAGCTTTATTGCTGTGAAGCTGTGAAGGCAGTGGTACAGAAACTGTACTGCCTTGCTAAAACCACTCATTCCTTCCAAGGTTTCAACAAATACAGAATAGGATTTACTGTCATAAGGTGACCTGGACTAAATGCAAACTAAAGGAAAACACACAGGAAAACTTACAAGCCTTCTACAAAGAATACATTTCTAAACTTTAAGAGAGACAAACACCACCAGCACATAGGTGGCCTGGAAGTCCAGACTTAATTAACACTCCTGCAAACTTCTTTTCCCCAAAGGCCTACGATGAAAAGCATACCTATAGAGTCAGCTTGACCCAAAAGAAGCCTGTACAAATTTAGTACAAAGCTAGGTTCAGTGACTAATCCCAGTCAGTGGAGCAGGAAAGAAGAGCCTCCTACCCATCTCCCTGTACAGGATCTACCTGTGTCTGTTCAGATGTGATGGCTGAATACCAAAAAACAGGTGAATGTATAAAAATAAGTATCTTTGTATTCAGCACTTTGGATCCTAAAGCATTGTTGAGTCACACCTGCTTGTTTTAAAACAATAAAGACCTCCTGAAGTTTAATGACTTACCAGAATCTCATCAGTAGGGCTGTGAAAGCACTTGAACTGTGTCCTTCTGGGCACATCAGCCACAAGCAGCAAACTGAAGTCCAAGCAGGAATTCTTATGGTGAGTGCAGTGCTGAAAGCCCATGCAGTGGTTTTCACATTGAACCCTTCTCTGACCTGTAAGGAAGACAATCTGTAAGTCTTTCAGAGCAAGAAAAGCAGGGAAAGGAATGAATTAAACACACAGTTCCCAGATTGCCCTGTTTAGTCATTCTTTACACTACTAAAACACTTTGGAAAGAATCAGTACTCTCCTGCATGGCAGAGAAACAGCCTTGTAGTTACTGTGTTTCTGCAGAACAGCAGCTGGAGTCTCAGAAAAGGTAACAGCTGCAGCTCTTGAGCTGATATTTTACTAAAAGGAGAAATAGTCACAAACTGAAGTAGTACAGGGGCTGCACTGCATAACCAGACTGCCGACTCTGATTGCAGATTTCTAAGGCTACCAAGAGACACAAAAGTGGCCTAAAGACCATGTTTGTAGCAAAATGCTACATATCCATACTGACTTTGGAATGGGAAATTCTAAAGCCAATGAATAATCTAACCAGAAATGTTACCCAGGAAACAAAATAATCAATGACAGACTGTGGGGGAAGGTTGTGGGTTACAATTTCTGTGGCAGAAGTACTGCCACAAAGAGGGATCAGAGCCAGGTGGCTCTGGATGAAACAGAGAGCACTTGGAATCACAGGTTACTGCTGCCTTCAGCAGCTACAGAGTCACAAGACTCCCTAACCCAGTGGGGAGAGAGAGGGTTTGCCATGGTTCTTACTGTTCTCTTTGGAATACAGTGAAATTTTGCCTATGGAAAATAAAATATCCATACTAGTTGAGATTTTTTTTCCTTTTTGGCCCTTTCAAAGGGATATAAATAAGTGAAGTTTTCTCCCTCTCTTTCAAAAAGAAAAAGAAAAAACCAACACAAGAACAACAACAACAACAACACCCCAAAATAATTTAGTACTGAATTTAGTGAGCAGAACTGCAACCTCAGTTCTACTCTTAAAAAATTTAAAATGTAAGTAATACTACATCTGCCATTCTATTTATTAATCTATTTTGCTTTACATCTATTAAACTTTACCCATGGGAAGCATCTCTCAACCCACCTGGAAGTATGGAACCTATTGCTTAGTACTCTGGAGTCATTTATATGGGTTTATATAATCTACATATCTGCTCAGCTGCTTTGACACCACCAACAAATGGACTGAGTCTGACTGATTTTTGTGAGGATTTTTGCAATCCAGATGGTTTTTTGCAGAAGAAACAGGATGTATACAATCCATCCACTAAAACTCTTAAATAAAAAAGTTATTTTGACTCCCCTCCCCCAAATGCTAAAAAGGAGAGAGAAAAAGTAGTGGCTTCTAGAAGGAAACTTTGCATGCACATTACTTGTTCCCAGCCTTCCCTCTTCTTCCAACAGACATGTCTCCCTCATGCCACTTATTCAAACAACTAATTCCTTTGGTTTACTGGTACTGAATTATAAAAGTGCCATTGCACGAGATGCAAAGAGAAGCATAAACCAAATGAATGTACATATACATTACATTACATGTAATAAAAAATTAGACATTGTCTCTTCCAGTTTGCCTGTTCACTTAGCTGAACACTTGAAAGAAGTCTGAGAGTTCTTCTTACTCTTTTCCCCTCCCTGGCTTTTGGTGGCTTACCAAATGCCAAATGAACAAATGTGGTCAAATGACCACTATCATTTGACCCATAATGAAACTATTTGATGGGTTGTCATTAAATTATTCAATCACATTACGTGGTACAAGCACTTCTGTAATTTTCACAGTCTCTGTCTAATTCCAACAGGTTCCTGCTAATGAAAGGGACAGAAGATGCAAGTAGTTCTCCTAAGAATAGTGTAATTTCTTCAGTAAGAAACTTCATGGCAGTTCAAGGCTGTAAATATAGCAGATATTTACAGGAAGCACAGGAGAACAGACAAGGTAATATGGGCATCAGCTCTAACTCTTAGATGTTGGAGCCAGTGTGTCCCCACACCTTTACTTCTTTGTCAGTGCATATTTTTCACCGTTCCATTACAATCCAAATCCAATATTTCAGAGAAAATGATTATCATCATATGGAAAAATCAGAGAGCTTTAAACAATTAGTTATGATGGTTTTTTTCAATCTGTGTACTTCAGTGTTAGATTTAAGTGACAGGAGCATAACAAAAATTGGATGACCATATACTCGCAGTAAATAACCATGTAAAACCCAGTCCAGCTCCTGCTGATGTCAGTGGATAATCTGCCTTTCTGTTCCTGGGGACTAGAATGAAAGCAGGCTTGTCTATGCTTCCAGTTCCACCAATCACTTAAGGTGTGCTTGGAACAACATTAGCAAAATTTCTGCAAATGCCTGCCCAAACAGTTTTGCTGAGGTTAAAATTATGTTTATTGTGTTTAGCTTACATCAAGTAAATGAACTAAGCTATATTGAAAAAAAAAACTACATTAAGACCAAACACCCAGAGCATTAACCTATTTGTTTTGTATTGTCATGTAATTACACTGGAATAGCAATTTTGACAAACACTCTTTTGTGGACCAGGTCCTGGAATCCTCTTCAGACCAAAGCGAAAGCAGTCAGCCAGAAACAGACAACAGTGTTTCACAACGCCACAGGAGGCTGGACCAAACCACTTTGATGTCAGTGCAACAACTGCTGCAAAAAGGGAACTTCTAATGATTCAACAAATTAGAAGTGGTTTGGAAGTGAAGACCACAACAATTATCAGCAACACAACACTTTCTTATTTCTAGTACAAAGGATTTGATTCTCACACAAGTTCCTGTTGAAGAATAAGAATGGACATGAAAGAAAGAACCTTGAAACCTTCACCAGTTTCTAGGAAGGAAAAGTCCTTCTCATAGGACAATACAGGACAATAGAGCAATTACATTTTAACAGAAATGCCACTGCTCTGGAAGAAAACTTCAAAACATGACTCTCAGCCCATATCTTTAAGCATCTAGATCACTGCAGTAAGTGCCTCTGGAAGAACAGCCAAGGTGTGAAAGGAGCAGAAGCCAATAGTGTAGTTACAAAGCTCAGCTGACTTACCAAATTTAATATTCCAAAAGGGAGGGAAAAAGCCTTTGTGTAGAAATGCTTTATTGTTTTATAGCTTTTATTAGTCTGCTACATACACATACATATTTAATCAAGGAGCGAGACTTCACTCTGCACTCTTGAAAACCAGGATCAATACCCTGACAAGCTGTCACATAGAGTAAGCAAAAGTCAAGATTTAAGAGTCTAAATTATTAGAATTTTTTTCTTTTAGACTGTATCCATTCAAATCGTATTCAGCTTCCTGCTATCCCTTGCTCCTTGTGTAATGGTAAAGGGGAAAGCCCACAGAATTGAAATTTTTCACCCAAATAGAAATCCTGACATAATAGGCACACATGGTTTTTTATTTCTCCTCTAATGCTGGTGTACTTTTTATTCTCAGATTTGTAAGCAGATCATTTTGGTATTACTCGTCAGTGAAGAAACCCCCCAAACTATTTTCAGGAACACAGACAAAAGCTTCTTGCTCAATCTCTTCCTCTTGAGTCAAATCTGTTCTTCCTCTACTGACTTCTGCTTCCTACAAAGCAAACCCAAAAGCTCCCAAGCTTACTGAATCACTGTAATTGTTCAGGAGTTAGACCATTTAGCTATTTAGTGCTCTGGTGATTTATTTTGCTATCAGAATCCCTGAAAGCCTTCGCTTTCTCCCATCCCCTGCTTGCCATATAAATAGGCTTTCTGTCTGCCCAGCAGCCACCATGTAATGCTGATGTCTCGTTTACTGCAGTCATAACCTCTCTTTCACAGTGACCTCACAGTAATAACAGCTTTTGTTTTCATCTGAGATTAGCTGACATAAAGTGACTCTAGCAAAGTATTTCTTTGTTGTATTTTTTTAATGAAAAAAACTACATGTGGAATGTTTTTAAGGACTTCAGTTACAGAAAACTTTGAATTTGGTTTCATTATTTTAATTTGGGAGGGAGACAGACATGAGTAAATTAGTTCTGACAAAACCTTTGATGAATGTTTAATTAGATAATACACATTCAGACTTACAATGAAAAGTGTATTGGGATTCTCCAGATATGATGACCATTTTACACACTATTACCATGCTCTTCTTCAGTCTTAAATCCCTCTAATTCTCTGTCCTCTTTCTCCTTGACAATTCCCACTGCCAAAGCCGGTACCAGTTAAAAGAGAACAGCTTCTGCTCTTCACCCACTATAAGTTCTAAGGGTAAACACAGTCCTTATGAGCTATTAAAGACTACTCTCAAACTTCTGTTTCTCATTTCTACTTTCTTTTTCCTCTTGTCTTCTTGGGCAGTACAAAGGAAGAGAAACATTTCAGTTTGGCTGGCTCGTTTGGCAGGTATTTCAGCTTATCCTGAAAGAGCAAGTACTATCCCTTTCTCTTTGCCTGGCACAAAGCAAGGTTCAAGGACATCTGCATGATACCAAGGCAAATGCATGAGTGTTCCATAGAAAAGTGTCTGGCCCCTGGCACAACACACGAGATGAGAAGAGAAGGGAATATGCACCTAGTAAGATTACAGTTACCAAAAAAAGAGCTAGTTGGAAAGCCAGAAATATCACCTATTCAAAGCAAAAGTTTGCCTTAAAAAGCAAACCACTTCCAGCAGGTGAATCCATGACCACAGGTTTCTGTTAATGCTATGTATACTTTATCACTCATTGGTTATTTTCATGGTCATTGCTCTGCATTTCCACAGGCTGATGATTTGGACACTTCCCTAGGAAGCCAGAGACCCAGGTGAAAATCTCCCTTCAGTCCCGTTCTCCAGAAAGACTTCCAGCTGCCTGAATACCTGACCAACAAGCTCTTTATGGATAGATCCTACTTTCTTTTCTCATCCTGCTGAAAATTTTCAGAAGTTCCTTCTTACACACTGATATTCAGACAATTCAAGAGCCAAAACTTGAGCTTATTTTGAAAATAAATGCTGCCTAGTGCCATACTAAACACAGCACAGCACCACTGCCTTGGAACAGCAATGCCACACACAATCTCACTTTCAAGGACCTAATTCAAGACAGGACTCAAATTATTAAGAAGTCTAAAATCTTCAGCACATCATGCATTTTCTTCCAACAAATTTTCACAGCTCTATAAACCACAACAGCCACATGCTTTTCTTTCTCCTTTCACCTTGTAGATACATCCTCTTGCACCTCTTCAAAGTTGAGGCCAGAAATTCCCCACTTACCCTGCTTTTTCCACATCCTTGAAAAGAAAAACGTGAGAGGGACCTTCAGGCTCCTTTGTCCATAAGAGCATGGTGAGATGAACTAAAACACTTTGCTTTTATTACATGGCCCATGGTTTTAAACCGATGCATCTCTGAGTTCACAACTCTCACAATTTCTGTCTCAGGGCTCTCAGCAGATATGCAGGAGTACTACTACACTTCTAAAAATTACTTATACCTGGTTTATGTTTCCAAACTCATCTTTTACATAGAGAACAAAAAATATAATATACAGGTATTTCTAGTGAAAATGGAGAACTTTGTATCCACCACATGAATCCAGACACTGCCCACAAGTATACACCAATATAATCAGTATTTACTGTAATCACAGAATAGTTTGGGTTGGAAGGGACCTTAAAGCTCATCTCATTCCACCCCCTGCCATGGGCAACAACATCATCTGCTAGATCAGGCTGCTCTAAGCCTGACCAATATTTAATTTGGACGTATATAATTGTTATACAGCACAGAGTCAGTGTAAAACAGATTGAAATTTTGCCAGGGAAATAAATTGAAAACTTGGGTATCTAAGGGTCTTTGCAATCCAGAGATCAAATACACAATTACAAATACTAACTTTTTTTACTAGCAGCTCGTGGTTACGTTTTTTCCCTACTTCTGCAAAGCTGTGAACATCTAAAGCTGTTTGACAGAATACATCGATTGTTATTACCCAGCTGATACATACATACATACATATCTATATATATCTATATATACATATATAGATATATACAGTTGCAAATTCAATTTGTATTTTTATTTATAAACATTTCTCACATTTTCAGAACCTTTAGTAAGCTGTCCCTGGTGGTGGATTTCCCCCAGGTAGATTTTTTATTTTTTCCATATTATTGTATTGGAATAAATTATTTTACTGTACTGTAATAAAAATATCTATTATTTACATTCCATGAATGAAGTAGAACTGAAAACAAAAAACTCCCCACATATTGCATATTTATATCTCCTCCTATGCTAAATAGAGGAGAGAAATATAAAGTCAGCTTTCATTATCTCCTTCGAAATAAGAGGGGATGCCTCAAAGATTGACAGATTAGTATCAGTTTTCACACTGCTTGTCATACTTGTCAGTCATTTTTGCCCCAATGAAAGAGCAGCTTCAGGAACTCTAAGTTTTTGCATTTACAAGTGTGCTGCATTCACAAAGAGTTCACTTTCTAGAGCCACCGTGGACACTAAAAAACTGCAACTTAAAGGAAAAAACCTTAGGATTAACTCGACGAGATTCTTCTAGAAAAGGCAGTTAATATATGGTGCCAAGATTTGAGATGGTTTAAACACAATTCTAGTAGAAGTCTTCAGTATTTGGACAGTCAAGAATCCGTATTTTGAAGGAATTGCACTGAAAGCAAAACCAAAATGGCATAGAAGAAATTGATATTTAAACCTGCCACCTCAAAGAACAACCAACCAAATTATTTTCCATTCAGTCGGGGAAGTTTAGCAAGTAACAATTGAACTTAAATCAGATCCTTCTGTCTAAGACATTGTTCTCATATGTGGTTTTAAGAACTCAAATGGCAGTACGTTAACCTTAATTATTCCTTGTTTAGCTTGCAGTATTTAAATAACACATCTGTTTTTATAGATACAACATCTTCATACATCCTCCCCCGCCCCCAGCTTGGGAGGAAGGAGGGCATTTGTCTACTAATTTTCCTCTCTAAGTGGGAAATGTTATTCATCACATAGAACATGGATGCAATTAAGGAACCACACTGAGAGCTGCTGTTCTGTTTCTTAAAGCCCCAAGTTAACTTGAGCTGACTTTGTCCTCGCCAAAGCAAGAGGGTTCTTTTGTCCAGGCTGGCAAAGCTCAGCCACAACGCCGAGCCTGGTCATGCTCACAGGACAGATGGAGTTAAGCTGAGAACCCAGGAGGAGAAAGGAATGATGAGCTCCTGACAAAACAGGCCTGAGAAAGAGAAGGTCAGGGACTTGGGCATCTCCGTGCTGTGGAGACAAGAGTGAGGAGGCATTCTTTCAACTGCATATCCCTTTGAAGGTGGCTGCTAACGAGGCATCACCACTAGGGCAGGTGGGGCTCTCCCCACGGGGTTAATGGGAGGAATTTACAGGAAGGGAATCTTTGCTTGGCTTGGCCTTGTGGAAGCTTGCTAAGCCCAAAGGAGGATATGCAGGTTACCTAATTAGCCTGTGAATTCACATTATGGGGATTTTTGATAAACAGGGTGAGAAGCATCTCTCAGGAATAACGTAGGTATTGGGCATTCATGTCCAGTCAGAGCAGGAAGAGTCAAGATTATAGGGTAGGGCTGTTATTATTTCTACGTGCTTTATTTTCTTGTAAAGGTTTTTTTTATTTCCTTCTTCTTCTAAAGGGCTTTTTTACAGTTCAGGAATTTAAAAATACAGACTGTGGCTAAAAGAAATTTTCCTCTTAGAACAGGAAGGTCATATGCACATCCCCAGGCCAGTTATTTTTTCCCTCTCAGACATGAATTAATTTGGCTACAAACTAAAGTGAATGTAAAATTGGTCCTCAAAGAAATCTAATACTTTTATTCCCAAGACCCCCAGCTGAACAAAGCAGGCTCATTAGACTTATCACAGAGTTAAAACTCACAGAAATCTTATATACCAGCTTTAGTCAAATTGCATATGTAGGCTTTGTGGGGTATGATACTATTCTTTAAAAACAAATGCCTCTTTTTCTCATTCAGCTGAATTGTTCTTCCCTGGAGTCTTTAATTCCAAACTGCCAGCTACTGGAATGGCTGTTATTTCTCTGGACTTCCAGGATATCAAGATGTTACCTTCAATTAAATTATTGTTCTAAGAACCAAAGCTCCCTGGTCACAACAGAAATGGGGTGCAGACTGACCATAAACAAACACAAGCACTTGTCCCTCCCCATGTCACCTACACGGACAACATTTTAGAGTCACTGTTAATACATAAAAGTTCCAGGAACTTACCACTTCAAGGATTTCACTGTAAGCAAACAGCAGTGCTGTTGCCACAGAGGCACAATTCAAAGAACAAAATCCAGCAATACCCTTTCTATTCAAGAAGTTGTCAAAGCCTGCCAGAAAAGCCCGGTTTGGCTTCTGGCTCACGACTTTGCACAAGGAAGCAGCGTATCTCAGACATGCTGCAAACCTGCCAGGTGTTATAAAAAGTCACCAAACCTAAAACTGCTTCGCCCATTTTCAAACTCACAGCTGCTGAGCAATGTCCCAACAGTATTTTGTGGTGTAGACAATTACACATTTACATGTACAGAAGATAGTAATGCAAGTCAGGAAGACTGAGAAAACCCTCTAAAAATTACAGTTAATTTTTCTCCTCTGCTCCACTCAAATGTATTTAATGGCATTAGTTTGTATTTAATCCACACTAATAGAGCAGAAAGCAGTTTACTATCTGAGACAGATATGGATTGGATTAACTCACTTTATTTAGAAGCAAAAGCAAAAATTTAAAAAATAAATTAAATTTAAATTGCTATAAAATTCTGAGTTCTAGCTTAGGTGCCTCAGGCCTGGTAGGATGTACACTACCTTCTACCTAACCTAACTCAATTCCACTCTACCTCCTATGCATATATAAATGGAAATATGCCTCATCCTCACTAGAATTTGAAAGCTTGCTAACATATGCACATGGACATATTCTCCACACAGTGCCTTCCCTTTCCCAATTACACTTCTCATGTGGTCCTGTGCCCTTACACACAGAAAGTGAGGATGAGAGGGAGGGGGGGAAAAAACCTGTAACAAATATTTTCTGTTTCTGAAAGAAGAGGCTGTTTCCCTGGGAATGTGAGGAACTTTTGGCTTGATCAGATTTTCACAGACCGCTGTATTTGGAGGAAAACAGAGCATTCTCATCTCAGGTTATCCAGCTGAGTTTCAGTATAGCATTAAATACCACTTCTCTAGAAATGAGGCACAGGAAAACAAAGACATTGTGTGGTGCCATGCAAGTTTTACTAGCAAGAGAACAGGCTTTCTATACTACCCACAAATGATAAAATGATAGGCAGTCACACAGGTTATTTCAAACCACTGTTGATAAACTCTTTACATCCCTTTGCATCTTTCTGCACTAGGGCTATGCCATAAAGCAGAAGGTATGCTCTGTGATGGGAAAGTCCCCATCCCAAAATGACTGTTCCTGCCCTTGGCAGGCTTTTCACTCAGTGTCAGATACAACTATAGCTTCTGTTCTTCTGTAAAGAGAAGGCATTGGTAATCTTTGCACAGGCAAACTTTCACCAGCTTCCCTCCATAAACAATCCACAACACCCCCCACAACACACAAACCCTAACAGTTTCATATATTTAGAGGCACTTTAAAAATAGTTAATTAACTATTGTAGGTGTTACAAAAAGTTTTTCTCTAAGGGAGGAGTGGGAGGTATCAATATCAGCATCTTGTTCTCAATACCTTTGTCAAGTGGAAAATTTAGTGCATTATTTGAAAGGAAACTCTCTGTGCTGTTTCTTCTGACCAGAGAAGTCAGTGTGGCAGTTTTGTAGTTCCTTTTTCATTAGAACATTATGTATCTTCCATGTCAACATGAACCAATCAAGGCAAGTGAACTGGCAGTTATCTCCCCGTATATGACTGTAACAAGAGATTAGGAGAGAAGGTGTTAACTGCTGCTACCTTGGAACAGTTAACCCAGCCCAGAGTTTTACTGAGCCTGCCTTATGGACGTGGAGAATGCAGCTTCAAAGTGTTCCACACCTGCATGGTCTTTGCAATCTGCATGAATCCATGAGAAAGTAAAGTAAATTTTGCAATGTTACCATTTAAAGTATTTTATGTTATAATGTATAAGGTATTATGCTATTTAATATTGCATTCACACACTCCCAAATTTTGGCAAGGTTTCTGATTCACATATAGGAATCCACAAGCAGGAGCCACTTAAGCAACAGAAGTGTGAACTTAGAAGTGTGAATTTATGCTTTTGCCTGTTAATTCTGCCAGCTCACAGCCCATGGCCACCTTTCTGAGATCTAACAAGATCTAAAGATGCTGAATGCTGATCCCTCCCAGAATGTTCCTTCCAGTGTCCTTTTACACTTACATTTGTATGAAACAAACACTCCACAGACACTCTCTAACAGCCTATTGCTGCATTTCCCAGGACATTCAGACTGTTCCAGCCTTTGCCATTTGCAGCCTGAAATCTCCATTTTGAGGGGTGAGCAAAGAAAGTCAAGACCACAGGGACATTTCCCCATGTTTGTCCCACACCTGCCTTCTCTCCACACTGTCTGCAGTAGCTATTATCCATCTGCTCCCAAGCTGGAGAGCGTTTCTAGAACAGCAAGTCCCTGTCATAAATCCTGTCAGAATAGGGCAGGACAGGGGATGGCACCTCTTGTTCTTAATATCTCTTAACTGTCTCACAACGCTATCAGATACTTTCCCCTGAACTATCTGTGTTCTTAAGGTAAATCCTGAACAGGGCAAACAGGGTTCAGGTGCATTTTGAGCAGCTCTCTGTTTGAATGATCTCCCACTCCTTGGCTCCATAAAGCATTACACAGTACTATGCTGCACTGTTATGGATCTGCTATATCATTTCACTCTCCCACATGGTACAAGGGAATGGCTGTGAAACACCACCTTCATAGGACTGGACTGTGAAGCAACAGCTGTACTGTTTGTATGGCAGAGTTCTGGCTCAAAAATCCATCAGGCTGTTGGCTGCTGTAAGTACTGACTATTCGGGCACTGAAGAGATGTTTCAGGGAAGCACATTTGCCTTTCAGGAACTCTGCATTTAGTAGTTGCCCAAGTCACTAGTTATGGAAGTCACCAATTACTCAGGACTCCAACCACCAAGAGCTGCACTCTGGCATGTCAAAATCCCATTGCCAGCAGAGTTCAGAGAGATCAGATGGCTCAGGAAGCAGAACCAGGGTGTTACAGGAACTGAAGGAAAACACAGCAGCTCGGTCTGTAAGGGTGACACAGCTGACCTACGTGCAATCCACAGGGATTTGACAAAACGCAGAACACATGCCAGCACATTTCCCTCAGGGTGTGCGAGAGTGGAAGTGGCAATGAAGTGTACTCAGCACTGACACTGATGCCATGCAAGTCAACCAGTGGGACTGACCTGCACCCGACCAAAAATTCCATTACGTCACTGAGGACACAGATGGAGGAGGACGCAATGGACAGTTTCTCTCTTCTCTGGAGACTTCAAGTGCACATGAGATCACTGATTACATCCAGACTGGAGACACTGAGGCAGAAGCGCAGTGCAAACATCTGCAGACTGAAGAACTCCAGGCAAAAAATTTCTGTCTGACACTGGGGTTCATCACCCAAAATCGTATTTGGTAGGCAAATGACGCAGGCTGCCAGATGACCAGATGCACAAGGTTTTACAGAGAGATGCTTTTCTGTGCTTTCAAATATTTTGTTTACAAGGCTAAAAATTCTTTAATGAAGAAATGTTTACCTACAGGTATTTCATTTACAGACAGTATAAGAAGTCATTGTCATTATGCCCATTACAAGGAAGATGAAAAAGACTAAGAGAGAAATGACTTGATATTTCCCCAACCAGGTAGCAACTGTGCCAGGAACAGAACCTGGTCATCTGCTTTGCTCACCAGGCCTCAATGTCTGCCTGGTGTGGAACTGCAAAGGACCAGAAACAGACACTGAAGCTACAAGTAAGAACAGGTAATGGGAGGTTTAGTAGCAGTGCAAACCTACCAGAGCCACAGACTATTCTTTTAAGCCTAAACTTCTTTCTACACAGGGATATAAAACCAAACTACCACCTACAGATCAAGTAAGCTTGATTTCACCATGTTACCACTACATCATACTTTATGTGACAAACTAATGTGACACATTACAGCAGTTTCACACAAGTAAGGGCTTCTCAGTTGTATCCAAGTGCCAATTGCCTTTATGTGCACCTATTACTTAGCAATGAGGCATCTTTGTGCAGCACCTCTTAGGAGACCGATGGGGAGGAGAAGAATCCTAGCTAAAAATTAGGTAATGCTGAATTACAAATACTATGTAAAATAAAGCTTCATGCACATGGTAACTGGCTACTAGCTTTGGAAAATACTGGGGAAGTGTATGAGCCACTCTGAAACAAAGCAGGAGAGACAGGTAGGAGATCAATATTACTTGAGGGAAAGAAGAGAATTGTGAGAAAAGAAAAAAAACATTGTTTAAGGAGCATTAAGGAAAAGAAATACCTTGAAAAATCTTCAATTTTTCTTTTTAATCTGGCCTTTTGCTCCAAAACATAAAGCTCAGAAGTGCAACATGGTCTAAGTTCAATTTAAGGTTGCTTTGTTTTCTGCAAGACTGTCTTGCCCATATAATTTTAAAAGCCTTTTTTTTTTTTCTAATAGCCAACAGCAATTACCAATTGCCTAAGTCACAGAGATTTAAGCAGCAAGAAGATACCAACCACAACCGCCTTCCTCCACGGACTGTTTCCTCTACACCTCGTGGGAAGCAGAAAGTCCAAGTATAGCTAACCAAGGAAACAATCCCTCCTCACAGAGTATTTGAGAGAGCAGAGCCATGTGCAGCTCAGAGCAGAGGAGAGTATTCAATACCCAGCCCAGAAGCTGGGCTCACACACCTCCTGTCCAGCCCTGCACAGCTGAGGGCTGGGTCACAGACCAAGAGCCACACAAGCACTTGAAGGGCCTAATTCTTGTTTTAGGAATGCCCATTCTTACAGGGTTGAGAGCTACAAGCCCCAAGGTCACCTGAGTTCACCATTTGGGCCACCAAGCCCCAGAATTACACTCCATGCCAGCTGGTTCTGCTGACAGCAGCAGAGCCATTTGCACAACTGATTTAATCAAACACAGATCAAAAGGGAAGAACCATTCAAATTAAGAATATGTGAAACAAGTTATGTAGAGATACCAAATGTAAAGCTTTATGCTGAAAAACTCATCATTTAAAAACATAATATAGTGAGATTTGGAACTGATCAATGCTTTTGCACTGATATAAAGCTCCTGGTTGTTTCTAGCTATGAATGGGAGCAGAGAAGGGGGTATGGGGGAAGAGAGATTTAAACAATCTGTCACAAATATTTAGGAAAAATGTGTTAGTGAACTAAATAGGAGTTTTGCCTATCCCAGACACCCATAGAACAATGCAGGAAATTCCATATTTCACTGAGAGAGGATAAAACATTTCAGCAATTTTTTTCCCTTTCTGCTGTAGGGGCAGCTGTGTAAAACTCCTAGTTGTAATACTAGAGGAAATGTCAGGGAAAAATGCCAGCTGAGAAGGAAGGAGATGGTGAACTCATCTTTTATCAGCCTGATGTTGCATACATGTATGTGTAGGTTAAAAAAAATAAAACTAAAATACTAAAAAAAGCAGCCATTCACCAAGCTGTGGCCTTGCCAGCAGAGCAGGCAGCACGTTCCCAGTGCCTGCTCTCCTCAGAACACCAACAGCTGGAGCGAGTGCCACCACTGCACTGAGACACCAGGGCCCTGCAAGAAGAACTGCTCAGGAAAAAAAGGATTAAGGGATCCAATTCCATGAATTTTTCCCTGGACTGATTTTCATAGATAATGCTCTTGCTTTTCATTCTTTAGAGTTTAAGTGGATGCTCTTTTTTTCTTATAAGAATGTAACAGTTTCCCTACATTTTGCCTTCTAGCAAATAATTTTATCTCTTGTACAACAAAATGTATTGTATTGGAAATTTAAATGGCATCATATGATGTGTCCAATCAATCAGTCCTTTTTCCATTAGTCAACTTGTCTAAATATTGAAAAGTTGAGCACTGGAAGGCTTTTCTATACTCTACAAACAAAAAGGTTTGAGATAAATTTCTTCATAAGCTACACCAAAAGAAAGTATTCCCCAAAGGAGTATCTACTGGACTAATTTCAGAAATACACTTCATAACACCTGGAGAATTATGAGCATTTTTTGTATTACATATTTTTATCACTGATTGCCTTCAAGATAAACAAAGAAATAAAAAACTTTTTTCATTTTATTTTGATACAAATAATGAAAATGTAACTTAAGCACACTTAAGTTACTTAATGAAGCCATTGAGAATGTTCAGTAGATGTATATGTGACATAGGAAGTCTAGTTAAAAATTTTCACAATGCTTTTGTATTTCAGCAAGCAGTTACACTTGTAAAAATAACAGCAAATTTTGGAAAGAGCTACCAGAGACTATTACATAAATAAAAAAAAAATCATCATAAAGCAGCAGATTGAGCCCTTAAAAATGGAAGTTCAATTTGAGTAAAAAACCACCCAGGTCTACTAATTTAGATTAAATAACAGAAGAGTTGTGGTAGTTTCTGCTTTCAAACTCCAAAAAATACAGCCTCTCTCTGAAGCAGGAAATACTTTGCCAGCTGTATCCTTCACTCATATGTAATCACATATGACCTTCCCAGATTATTCCAGTGCACTCAGTGGTGTTCTGAGGGCTCACAGGACTCAGGATGGGTATGTGTAAATTATCTGACCTGGAGGTGGGAGAAAGGCCCTTGGAGTGTTAACAGTGGTCTTTATAGGAAATGTTATTGTTAATTTCCATAATTAATTGGATTGTTAATTTCAGTAATTTCAATAAGTAATCAGATACAATTCAGCAATACTTCACCATTGAGTATATCAAGAAATTAAAGATGTTAATCAATACAGACATTCAAAGCCCTTGCTGGACAGACTCATTTCAAAAGACAGGACCCTTGTGCCAGAGACTGGGAGAAATTTATTAAATAAACAACAGAATGTAACTTAATTTTCAGGAAAGTCTTAAATGAAACAAAGATCCTTCCAAATTCTGATCTCACAGCTATGACATTTTCTTGATGGCAATGAGAATTATTTCAAGATTTAAAAAATATCCAAGAAAATCAAGCTAGTGCTTTCGCAAGCACTTAATTCCATGTTTTCTATTTATAATCACATTGTCACCTGTTACATATACTAAAAATCTCTATTTGTATATTCATGTGTATTGTACTCAATACATTATTTCACTGCCTCATTTCATTGCACTGATGTTTATGTCTACATGTACAAAAATGGAAATGGATTTAAAAGAACCCAAAACCCACTCCCAGCTTAAATTTTCTGAGTGTATAACTTAGCCTATTATCCCTGTCACTATTTACAGCATAATAAAAACATGAACATTGAAAAAGAACACTGCTGCAGCTCACTCAGTAATGTTATAGAAAATCCAAATCTTCAGATACTTCTGATACACTAATATTTCCACACAATGTGTTTAGGTTTTTTCCCACCTGCCTTTTCTATCACAAAATTTCCAAAATGATGGAATAAACACAGATTGAGGCTGGTGCTTGCAATATAAAATATAAAAGCTGATTACTGGGCAGAACTCAAGAGAAAGGGAATTTTATTCGGGCTGGAAGCATTAAATGCAATTCAGACTTTCTGGATTACATCACTGGAAACAGCAAGTCATTTGTTCCAATCGATGCTATTTGCTCACAGAAAGCCAGTATTTTACAAAGCACCTTGGAGTATTTATACCTTCCCTCTTCCTGACACTGTGATCACTCACTTCCAGCTGACGCATGGAACACATGGGAAAGGCAAAGCAGAAGAATTCTCTGACAAACACATTTTACTCCAACCAAACTAATCATAGCAGATGGGATGCTGCATCAAAAAGAGATTAAAGCATCCCCTTGTAAATAAAAATGTCAAAAGAATTCCCCTCATTATGGTCATACAATGACCTTGGATAACTTAGAGCTGTTCTTGTGCGATTTGGAACTCTTTTCCCAAATGGATGTGAGATGAGGTAATGCCATTCAAGTGGGGCTGAGCACTGAAACGTTACAAGCAGAACTCCAATTTCTTGGCCCCAGTTCTACCCCTGCAATTACAGTTAACTGGGTCAATGGAATTGCTCAACTTCCACTTCTGGTTTCTTCACCTCTAGATTTCAAGAGCCAGTTCCACACGGTTAATAAACTAAGAGATGGTATTTCAGATTAACACCACAAAAGCACTGCCCTGTGAGAAGAACAGATTTGTGCTGCTCATCCACACCAGGCACTGCAGGATGAGACTGTGCTGTGTCTGCTGTGTGAGGGCAAGGCCAAGCCCTGGCACTGTCACCACAGCAGGAACATGGCCACCCAGCTGCAGGGGAGGGTTTTAATTACCAAGGGACACTCCTTTTTAAAGGTACTTTAACAATAGGCTCTGTCTGAAGCACAGGATAATCACATTTTTTAATTGACTCAATAAACACATTCTTACATTGAGGTCAATTAAAATCAAGCAACTTCATTCCATGTCCTTAGAACTGAATAAATTTGTGAAAAAATATGTACTATATGATTTGACCTGTGAAAAAGAAAACCATGCATTTTAAAATCTCTGGAATAACAGTGGCACAATCAATGCAAGCGTTAATTAATACATGCAGAAGCTGAGCATGTGTTAAGTGAAACAGAGGGGGTTTGGTACCTGTCTCAGTCTATTTACTCCACAAGTACATCATACTAAGCTTCTAAACTCTCCTAAAAATGAATTCTCAGTAAGCAGGAATTCACCAGGGCATAAGCTTGTGCCGCACCGATCAATATCCATAAACAGCTCAGGGAGTTCTACAGATATCCACAGCTATACAGATACAATGAGGTAAGTTTCCTACTGCTTGGGTTTTTTTGCAGAAAGCGAGACAGAAAAACGACCAGCCAACTAGTAGAAAGCTAGACATGCAGACTGAGGTTTAAACAAATTGCTGAGTCTTTGGTTCACCTCTGGCAGAGTTCTTTTAATTGTAAACGCACACCACTTTTTAAAAAATACTCATGTCAAAATAAAATAAAAGACAAATTCAAAGAGAAAACTGAATCACTGAAGCAATGATGTTGCCCCTTAACTTCTTCATCTTGATGGGCCACTGGTAATTAATTTTTTGTCTATGCCTCAAATCCTGTTCACAATTTTTAAATGAAACTGTGGAGTGGCATGTCTGGCAACAGCATAAATCATCAGTGCAGTAGAAACAACTGCATATGCACACTCCATGAAAAGGCACAACACTCATGGTTTCAATCCTGTGTCTTCTTTAATAAGAACAGAAGTTCGAGGCAGAGAACACCCTAAAGTAAGCAGAACAACACCATAAAGTATGTGGAACAAGGACAGTCCTGCAGATGCTCTCTAAGCTGCAGATGGTAATAAAGCAGATTTTAAGATAAAGATGAAAATTAAACCCCCTAAATTCACTCCCCCTTGTTCCTCTTCTGGGAACACACACACGCACACCCACGGCACACGTCACCAACAAAAAAGCAATCCCAAATATGTTCACAGCAGACAAGTAATTTGAAATTTCTCACTCTGGGTGATCAAATGTTAATGAAGACCTGTGCAGGGAGAACCAGCTTTAAATGCCTTACTTCTTTGCTGAACTGAACATAACCTGACAGCCCCAATTACAATTAATACTTCTCCACTTTGCTGTTGTGATTTTTTTCAGCAGGACATCAGAATTCATAACTCTTCATACCATACAACTACTGGAACATCAGAAGTTTTGCAAACAAACACTAGTGTAAATATACTCAGATATAAGCCTTCTGTGAAGCTTCCACAGAACGCAGTGCTTACAGCAATACAGTGAAGTCTTTTGGAGCCCCAGGCTGTGTCTGCAAGGCAGGATGGGCAGGACAAGCAAGCTCTGGGCCACTCCCTCCCTCAGTTCAGCCCTGTCTCACAACCTGGCTCGCCCCGAGACCACTCCCTGAATCGCACCTGTCATACCCCTGTCTCGAGTCTGTCCCAGCCCTGGATCAGCCCCGGATCC
>VZRX01003925.1:82834-118161 GCA_013398075.1 Notiomystis cincta
CCCCCCCCAGCTCAGCCCCGGATCCCCTGTGTCAGCCCCAGCTCACGCCTGTCCCAGTCCCAGCTCAGCCCCGGATCCCCTGTGTCAGCCCCAGATCACACCTGTCCCAGTCCCAGCTCAGCCCCGGATCCCCTGTGTCAGCCCCAGATCACACCTGTCCCACCCCAGCTCAGCTCCCGGATTCCCCCAGATCCCCGGCCCTGCCCGGCCCTGCCCGCGGGTCTCGTCCTCCCTGGGCCGCCACCTGCCGGCCGCGCCTGGCCCTGCAGCGCCCGCTCCCTCAGGAGCACCGGCTCCCTCAGCAACCTCGGCTCCCTCAGGAGCACCGGCTCCCTCAGAAACCTCGGCTCCCTCAGGAGCACCGGCTCCCTCAGAAACCTCGGCTCCCGCAGCAACCTCGGCTCCCTCAGCAAGCTCGGCTCCCTCAGAAACCTCGGCTCCCGCAGCAACCTCGGCTCCCTCAGCAAGCTCGGCTCCCCTCCCTTCCCAACCTACCGGGGACCGCCCGCACTCAGAGATCAACATGACTTTTCTTGGCCTGGAAAAACTGTGCCTCAAAATGCTGCCCATGGCCATATGGCATTTCATAGTTGTATCTTCTTTTTACATTACAATTTTTTTCCAGATCCTTGAGACTGCAAAAACATTTTCCACCACTAGTGAAACTTTCTAAATCTCTTATTCATTCTTGTCAAAGAACACTGTGTCTTGAAGTTTATATGCAAAACCACTTCCGCATGAAGTTTTTCTGCATTTCCTGATAAAACTCAGAAGGGCAGTAGAATATCATCCCAATGACATAAGAGCACAATAAATAAAATGCAACACAACTTAGTTCAAAGCAAGCTTAGTAAGCTGCACAGTATGCAGTATTTTTATGCAAACTGGTTTTTAATAAACATTTTACTTTAATGCTGCATTCTACTTTAAGGGCTTCTCCACCCCAAAAACGTGGTGGGAGGGACAGCCTGCCTAGAGTGCATCTCTAGCAACACACAGAGCATTGGCAACAACCAGGAGGAGCTGGAAGTCACCGTGCAGCAGGAAAAGTGTGACGGAGCTGCCCTCCTGGGGACATGGTGGGGTGACTGGCATGCCAGGAGGGCTGCAATGGGGGGCTACAAACTCTTCAGGAGGTTCAGGCAAGGAAGGAGAGGTGGTGGGTAGCCCTGTGTGATTGGGACTTTGCATTGTCTGGAGCTTAGTGATGGCCGCGAAAGAGGTGAGTGGGTATGGTTTTATCAGGGAATGACAGCAAGGCAGGTATCCTGGTGGGACTCTGCTATAGACCACCCAACCAGGACAAAGAGCTGGGTGAAATATTCTATTACATTATAATAGCAGAATTAGAATTAGAACATTCTCTGGGAGAAGTCTCATGATTGCTACCATTGTTCTCGTGAGGCCTTCAATTTGCCAGATGCTGGAAACTCAACACAGAGGGACACACAGTCCAGGAGGTCCCTGGAGTTTTCAATTCTCAGAGAAGCAAGGAAAGAGATCAGCAGAACTGCCACCTTGGACTGCTGGAGGGCAGACTTTGGTCCACTTAGGAGATGGGCTGACAGACTCCCTGGGTAGGCAGTCCTGAAGGACAAAGGAGTCCAGGAAGGCTGGACACTTTCCATGAAAGAAGTCCTAAAGCAGGCACAGGTCTTCATGTGCCCAAGGATAAGCCAGCAGTGAAGACCAGCCTGGCTAATAGGGAGCTTTGTCTGGAGTTCAGGGTGCAAGAAGAAAATTTTTGGCCTTTGGAAGAAGGGACAGGCAGCTCAGGAGAACTGCAAAGATCTCATGAGGTCCTGCAGGGAGAAAATTAGAAGGGCCAAAGCCCAGCTACAACCTAATCTGTCTTATTTCCACAGACAACAAAAAATTATTTCTATTAATGCATTAGCAACAAAAGGAGGGCCAAGGAGAATCTTCATCCTTTACTGTCCTATAGTGACAAAGAATGAGGAAAATGCCTTTTCTGCCTCAGAATGGTAAGACCAGTTGTTCTCCGGGTACCCAGCCCCCTGAGCTGGAAGACAGGGAGCAGAATGAAGCCCAAATAATCCAGAGGGAACTATGTATCAGAGCTGCATAAGTCCCTGGGCCAGATGGGATCCACCCCAGGGTACTGAGGGAGCTGGTGGCAGTGCTCATGGAGCCACTTGCCATCCTCTCCCAGCAGAGCTGGCTCACCAGGGAGGTCCCAGGGGGAGGGCAGCTGGCTGCTGTGACACTCCTCTGTAGGGAGGGCTGGAGGGAGGATCCAGGGATCCACGGGCCTGCCAGCCTGCCCTGCTGCTGGGAAAGGTCAGGAGCTGATCCTCTGGAGTGCCACCGTGCCACCCGTGCAGGGCAAGCAGGGCATCCCCTCAGCCAGCCCATGGCAGGCAGGTCCTGCTCGAGCCACCTGACCTGCAGGACAGAGTGACCCCCTCAGTGGGTCAGGGAAAGGCTGTGGATGTGTCTGCCTGGACTCTACTGAAGCCTGTGACACTTTCCCACAGCATTTTCCTGCTGGCTTGGACAGGGGCGCTCACTGTTCACTGGTGAAAGAATGGCTGGATGTCTGGGCCCAGAGAGTGGGGGGGAAAGGAGCTACATCCAGCTGGGGCTGGATTACACTGACAGAGCTCTTCAAGGAGAATGTATTTATTTAGCTTTCATTTGGCAGGACTGTTCTGTAGCAGCAAGACTGAAACTTTACAGGCATTAACTTATTTTTTTAAAGCACAGGTGCACATACATAAACTGCTGTGCGCTGTGCTGCAAAAATACTCTTGCAGTGCTAAGGTGTTAAACTGGTCCTCTCACAGTCTCACTGCTCTGGCTAAGCACATGAGAAACTGAGTTCTCTAATACTCCACAGACAGACACCAGGAAATTAACCTGTAATTTTGTCCTTTTTTGAGTTGTGAGGCTGACGGAGATTTCACTGACAGACCATCCTCAAATCACTGACTGCCGTGAAGAAACAAAAAAAGTGGAAATTAAAACCCACCAAAGAGCCCTATTAGCCCAATTTCTTTATCAGCACCAATGAATATGTTTTACTCCCATCTAACAGTTTGTGAAAACTTTGTATGCACAAAAGACATATGTTCATGTATCTGTTCATATACCTTTGGCATACCGGAATATTCTGAAGTCATTAACAAAGTTTGTCTTGTAGGGGAAAGTGAGTAGGACTAATGGTATGGAAAGGCAGTCAGTGCTGGAAGAGCAGAAGGAAAAAAACCCATGAAATAAAAACTTCAGAATTGCAGTGGAGTTGTGAGGTACACAAAGAGTGAGACATAATTTTCAAGAGCACTTTAGCCGCAACAAGATTTGAACAATATCCTCTTTGAAACATTAGTGCAGAACAGCTGGTTTTGATGCACAGGAGCCAGGATAGAGCCAAGCAAAGAATGCAAAGTTCAGACACAGCAGTTCATGAGGAGTCCACATCCCAGCTCACAGCACAATCATGACTACACCCCAGGTATGTGATCAGATTTTAGGGAGAAGAACTGAAAGAGGGATTGCTCATGTTTCATCACGTTCAGTGCCTGTGCACTCCTGCAAACTCATCCTGCTGCATTAGTATTTCAGTCCTTCAGCAAATGCTTTACAGAGCAGATGCCTCTAAAGAAACTCAGCTAAGGACTCCATCAAATTCTCAGGGTTCCAGAACACTTTAAAGGGAGTATGATAATAAAATCAAGAAAGACTTGGGAAACACGATTTTCAGTGCATTTACAGTCTCAGAAACTAGTTATTTAATGCAGTACTATTTAAGTTTGCTTTGACATTCACCTATTTGACTTTTCAGAAATGTAATAATCTATGGGACTAAAATAAGAAAGCTTTTTTTGGTTGGTTGGTTGTTTTTTGTTGTTTTTTTTTTTTCCCTGTGCAACCACCTGAACACCAAAGCAAATTGGTAACTTGTATGACTATGAAGAGAAAATATCATATTGACTTCATGGGTAACTAAGCTCAAGTGTCCTTGACTCTGACACAGGATTTCTTCTTCAAGATTAATAAAATATATCATTACCATTTCTTAGGAGCTTATGGGACAAAATTGCCTAACAAAAGGAAACAACCCTCAACAATACTTCAGGCAGTAAGATTATTGTGAGCTACTCCAGGAGCAAGAGTTTTGTAGGTGCCAACATGTGATTAAACGCACACGCATCCCACTGTACTTCAAAATTCCACATGCCCAGTACGGAGACAAGCAGCTTTTCTAAGTGGAGCAGAGTTTATGCAGACCAGATGCAACCATAAAAGTACAAACCACTTGAACCTTAATAAAATACACAGTAATGGAAATGTTGTAAAACAGATACTAAACCCATAAAATATTAACAAGCTTAATCAAAATGAACCAGGGTCAAAACCACTAAGTCCAGCCATCATTTACAGAAAGACAACAAACACCAGATGTATTCTGATTTGGGGCAAGAGGAGGAGAAAAAACCTCCAAAACTATTTTCAGCATCGTAGCAATCTACAAGAAAAAATACACAGAACATTTAATATTTCACTGACTTGAAAAGTTACGGGTCTGTTACTAAAACTCACTTGGTCACAACTGCTAATCTAGTCTGTAAAAGAGACATCTGGTATGTGTTAATAATATACAAAATGAGGGCAGTTGGCATTTCTCTCCCCACAATCCCTTCTTTAATGCTATTTTCTGAAGAAATTTGCAAAAGTCTTCTGAACAAGTAACTCCACTTTAATGCAAATCTAAAAAATCCTAAATATTTTTTATAAGACATAGGTCTTTATAATTTAGAATTTCTTACATGTATACGAGGGTACATTTTGGTCATAAAAAGTAACATCTATGTGAAAAAGGCTGAAAATGAAGTAAAATATATTTTTGTGTATATAGATAAATCATATCTAGATCATATATAATTATGTAAATGTGACAAACCAAGAAAATGCCTCTGATACTCCTCCTGAAAATGATCTGCTACATCTAAACATTTTACCTCAGTATTCTCCTTTCTGCAGGAATGCAGTTCCCTGTTTACCAAACTTTCTGAACCACTTAAGTTCCTCCAAGGCAAACACTCCATTCCTTACTATGGTTTGATATTGGTATGATGTTGCAATTGCAGATACCATTTTGTTTTACAAAACAGTTTATTAACCATTATTCTACAAGGGAATTGTAGTAATCAACCCTATACTGATTTTGAAAGCAGCAGAAAGTTATTTTTGCAGTTATAGATTATCAAGTTCAGGATTCTTTTCTCTGAGGTGATTGCTGTGCTTGCACAGATCCAGGCAAGTTAGACCTTCATGCACGTGTGAATCAAAACCTCTAACTCTTTGCAGTCCAAGCATTTAAAAAACCTAAAAATTTATAAAGCAAACTTGAAAACACTGGTTGCCAGTTCCTTTGTTTCTGTTTTGGTTTTTTGGTTTTTTGTTTGTTTTTTTTTTTAATAAGTCTTTGCAAGCATTTTCCTGGGTGGGGAACACTGAATTTTTTTTTTTCCTTCTGCAATAAAAATGAAGATCTGTGGCTCAGTAACTGTAGCTTCAGGAAAAACACCAAGTACCATGAGACAGACATGAAAATCACAAAGAACTGGCAAGAATTTCCCAGTGCAGGATTGAAGTGTGAGACTGCCAAAGGAACTGAATTACCTAGCAGCCAAGTGGCTCATGCAGTTTTCTAAAAGCAAATAGAATTGCATTCCAGATCATCACATAAAGTGAATGATGTGGGGAGGTTTTGGCTACTCGGGCAAGGGGGAGAAAAAATTCAGGATTAATAGCGTGAAGCAGTGCCATGGATTTTCCCAGGAGACTGTGGGATCTCACTCATTAGAAGTTTTTTATGAATAGGTTAGACAGGCATCTGTTGGGAATGAAGTAAGTACAGTTTATCCTCTCTCCAGGCAAAGGAGTGGCCAACATAACATCTGGGAGGCTCTTTGAATCCTGCTTTCTCTAATGCCGTACTCTGCAAATGGAGAATGGAAAAACACTTTCCAAACAGGATTCAAGTCTTGCTGCAGTGCTTTGAAAAGGAGAGCAGGGCACTGAAAGCTTGGAAGGTTCAAGCTGGATGTTCTTTACCCAACACTGCTATTCTCTAGCTCAGTGAACATTATTTCATACATTGCTTGAGAAACCTCCAAATATGACCACTGCTGACAGATTTAAAATTTTCCTACTCTGAATTCCCTGGAAGCTACCACTTTTCTTTTTTTCTGTTCTTTTTCTTTTTTCCTTTTCCCTGGAAACTACATGCCTTTATTCTCTTTAAGGATACGCAGGGGCAAGCACATATTTCAAAATAGTGCATTAACCCTGCCCTGATCTGTCCCCCATCAGATATCACCCTGTAAATCTCCCCAGACAAATCTGTTACAGTCAGGTACTACTCCTTACAAACACTGATCTTTAATGACTGCTCTAAGAAGTTACATCTTGAACTGAGTGGATATACATTGCCACTTGATATTTAAGGTATCAATCCTAATCTTATTTATGTGCACACACACGTGTGTATGTATGGGAGAAAACTCTCTGGGGAGAAAGAGAGATTATACAAAATGTGCCAGAATCACACCAAAGCGAGGGGATCCACGGAGGAGAGGCACCTCCTCGCTGGAATTGCTGGAGCTCTGTCATTTACATGCAGGCTGACCCTGACCTTGATTCTGACCTGTCTGTCTGGAAATTGTGACTTCAAGCCCCGTTACCCTCTGTTTAGTGAGAACAAAACCGAAGTTCATGTGCAGAATCAGAGGTGGGGTGGAAGAGGTCTGGCTCCTACAGAGCAGAGAGGAGAGCTGGCTGCCAGGGGTTTCTCCAGGGCTACTGCCAAACTCCAGTGATATTTTAGAGGTCTTCAAGTAGCCAAAGCTGAACTTGTTGTGGAACACTGAATGTGAAAAAAAAGGACTGACCTTCTCTGAGAATCCAGTCCTGGGAAGCAGCTCAGAGCCTGAGTGAATGGATGCATGGCTATAGAAGGCATCCAAGGGCCCCCATCTCCCCAGGTGCAGCTTCAGGGGGAACAGGGGCATTGGGCACAGAAGGCTGGTCCAGAGCCACATCATCCCCTGGACTGGCCATGGCCTGGCCTCACAGTTCTCAGCCACAGATGGCCACAGCCCTTGCCACCACGGCATCCAGGGCAGCACTGCCAGAGTCACCTCCGGACTGGACAGCCGGCGCTCTGGAGAAAAAGCAGTATCCAATCCATGAGATTTCTTCTTTGAGCCTTTAAATCTGATTTGAACTTGCAGCAGAGAGCCTTTATACTGCACGTGTCCCATATTTGTTTTCTTAAGGAACTACACAGTCAAGCAGGAGGAGACACACCCTGAGTTGTGGGAAACTGAGGAACAGCACTGCACACCAGGGAAGCACCAGCCATCGGCATTTTAAAAGTTCATCCTGTGTTTCACCAATATTCTCTGCACACTCTGTTCTTGAACTCAAGAACATCTTCAGGTAATCTGCAGACGTTGTTTGAAAGGGAAAAAAAAGGTTTTCTTTGTAACATTTCATTGCATTGTGAATGTTGCTAAATTCTTATACTGAAGAAAGGGGGAAAACCCTCCCAGTTCACCTGCTGTACACCACTAATTATTTCTGTATTGTTATTATGTCTGTCCTTATTTATGTTCTACCTAACTAATCTAACCAATCTTTCATTCCTATATGTCTTCATTTTAATCTTTCATTCCTATATATCTTCATTTAGGAGCTTCTCTGCACTTTCAATTAATTATTATGTTTAAAATGAGAGCGTTCTTTTTTTAGGTGACTTTTCTGACAAAGTATCTACTATGACAGAGTATATAACGCATTACATAACTCAAATTAAGCACAGAAAAACATAAGGGTATTTCTTAAATCCTCATTTAAAAAAAAAAATAAAATTCCTTTTCTTATTTCCACCTCAGCCCCAACTCTCTATTGCTGTCCAAACTACTTATGTTCAGAATTATGTTCTAAAATGCAGATGTGGGCATGTAAATCTGTGAGAGAATGTGCACCACTCCTTTATTGCAACTTGCAACACAGCTGCTGTAATTAAAATAATTACTAATTCTTCCATAAATTTATCTTAACCTGTATTGGTTCTTTCTGTATATAAAAGAAGGCCAGTGACTTAACAACCACTTTCAAATGGTTTGATTAAATGTAAAAAACTTAAATGTAGCATCATCAAAATAACTTTTTTTCTTTGAGAAAAGCCCCATGACTAGGGAAGAAAAAGAGTTTATTTCCTGTAGTTAAAACACAACTGCTTTTCATCTGGGCTGTCTATTAAAAATATTCTCTTTCCAGACACATATTAATTATGTTAGAATTAAGCTGGGGCATATACAATCTTCAAAACAGTACTTGTAGATCTATAACAGAATAACAAGAAGAATTTCATTTCATTTCTCCTTAAAATAACCTATTCATTTCATACAGTGAATATAAAATCTGCAGTCTAAATGTATTTCCTTTATAAAGTCAGTGCTCCCATATAAGTCACAGACAGGGACACATTTATAAATCCTTCAGGACCCCTTTTTACAACAGTTTTAGTTTTTGTTCATGTAGGTGACATTACCCATTTAGCTTTGTTTTAAGCACTATTTCTTTCAGCAACTTCCAATGGCTTTTTGAAGGGTTGTTAGGATTTTAACATGGCCATGTAGGGTTCTCAGAGAAAAGTCAGACTTTCCCTCACACCTGGGGCCTGGATATTCCTGTGTTTTTTTATGTTGTGGGCTGTCTGCATGCTGTGTTTGTCATTCTGCTTCCTGTTTCACCTGCACTCTAAAGCCTTTCATCCACTGAATGGTCTGTGCAACTTGGAAAAGGAGAGATTCCTGTACCTTGCACCTTTCCCCAGAGGTATCTGTCTGACCCAAACTGCAATACTGGAGTGCAAAGCAAAGAGGTATTTTTATCACTGCCAGCTGCAGCCCCCAGAAAAATGCAATATTCAACAATGAACAATGTATTGTGAACAAACGAAGCAGACAACTCTGTCATCATCAAAGGTGGCTTTTATAGCTCATAGTAACTTGGTAGCTCCTGTCAACAAATCCAGTACATTTTAACTCCTATCAGAAATTAAAAGCTTACTGAGTGTAAGACATCTTTGCTATTCTGAAAAACTCCATAAGCAGAAAGATTTTCCTCCATGCCCTGCTCTTAATATGCAGAATTCCAAGGTCTCTGTGGCCATTCAACACCTGCCTAAGACTCTGTACGAAGTCTCTGCCTTGGCCAATCATGAAATAACTTTAGGTGGCTGCACACAGAAACTTAATGACAAAAAGCAAATACAGGGGGAAGTTCTCCAAATCCGGCAGTCCATGCAAGTCCTCCCTCCCTCTGCATTCTGGAGGCTGTAGCAGAACTGTTTTACCGGAGTATTGTGAGCGCATCTGGGCACCCACTGCCTGGCCACTGCTCTCCTGCTTTAAAACATATGTTCAGTCTGGTTTCTGGAGATCTGTGGGAGGGAGAAGTGCTGTGTGACAGACAAACATGGCCTTTCTAGTACAAGGGGAGATAAGGGAAATTGGAAAAGTCATTTAACGTCAAACTTCGTTGTTGTGATGTCTGCTTCACAGTTTGTGATGTTGTAAATCATGAAGCAGAAAGAAAAAACTGTCACCTCTAGGAGAGATTGCATAAAATTAGTCTGGCCTATGTTTTATTTTTTACACACGATTCTCTGCCACATTCTGGTTGCTCCTGTTCAGGAGAATTAAAAGAAAACTTTGCTGTATCAGCACTGTCAGTTTAAAAATTAATCTAGCAGTGAATCAAGATGCTCTGTATTTGAGTGCTCTGTTGTCTTAGAGCCAGGAGGATGTCTCTCTGTCACTTCACTTGATCTTACAAAGAATATGCTGCTCTTTCTGGAGTGACTCCAGTCAAAGGGAAGAGCACTGACTTTGGTCAGGACTCTGTGCTGTCTGTTCAAAAAATACAGGTGCCAACTCAGTCGAGCCCTGCTGATTTGCAGGTGATGTGAAAAGAGACATGCCAAGCAGGTAACAAGCATAGCTGGTTTTATACCTGTTAGAAACAAAATAACATCAGAGAAATGCATGTAAAGGTGGCTCATACAACACGTGGAGCTGCCTTCTGTCTTGCTCTGAGCTCTGATATAAAGTGGCTGTGAGCAGATTTGTGTCGTGTGGCAGTGCTGGGTGCAGGCAGCAATTTTGAGGCAAGTTGCTTCTGTAAGGAGAAGGAATCTAGGTATATGTGTGTGTATGTGTACATGCACACAGGAGAGAGTGCCTGTGCAGTGACTGCATGCTTCATTAAGCCCTTTTCTCATGGCAAGAGTGAGGCCTGCCCCAGTGTCACTGGGGGCATTTGCCCTGGTATTTTCTCTAGTACCTTAGGGGGTTTCTTTTACACCTGGTATTTTCTTCTGGTAGCATAAGTGGTCCAGTAAATAGGAGGACTTGCTGTCTTGCCTGTGCTGTGATGTTCTTGAAGAGATAGGTGTTGGGTTGCTGAGATATGGCTTGAAGGATATGATGATAGGAGCTGTGTCTGATGAGAACTCTAAGAATGGACATAGGTAACTCCAGGTAAAGGTGGCAGCCTCTGAGGTCACCGAAAGGTCTTGGCAATTAGGCTAATCCTTTCACATGCCCTAAGGCCCAGCCCAAGGACTGGCCCAGATGGCCCTGGTACCTATTTGAGAATTTATTTAAGGTACCTATTTGAGAATTCCTACCCATGTTGACAACCTCTCCATGCAGTACTGGCACTGGGTTTTGCAAATGTTTCTAATTAATTTAATTTTAAATAGCACTCAATTTGTTAACAGAGAGTTTCATAGCTGTATAAACATATTATTTGTGGTGTGCAGCCTAATGCAGTTAACCATTTATTTTTAACTTCAGACAAAGACACAATATAAAAATATTAACTAACAAATACTAAACTGAGAGTGAAATGAATGTAGCTATTTGCTTGTCCTAGGCTGCAGTATTATGAACTAGTAGTTCAGAATGAAATGAGAAACTATAATGTAACAGAAGTAGTATGTGGTTAAGAGATATAAGGCCAGGCAACTAAACTGTCTGAATTATGGTATTTAATATCCTGTCTTGGCATAACTCCAGTGCCTGTTATGTGTTTTGGTGCAAACTGTTCATACATGTTCACTTTAAGTCTATTCCCCTCATTTTAGAATATTCTCCTCTTCTCCCATCTAACTTAATGTTATACATAAGCACTAAACATGAAACTCAAGACAGCTATAATGATATTCCTGGTGATTCAATAGATAGCACAGCTATCAAACACTGATGCCCAAGGCTAGAATTTGCAACTAAATCTGCTAATTAGGTTAAGAGCTAAAATACCAGTAGGTGCCTATCTGCATCCTTAGGCACCTAAGTACCTTTAAAATATAGCCCCATAGCCACTCTTTTATTTGTAGAACAGCAATGATAATCATTCCTTACTTTGCAATTATCCCAGGAAGACAAGTCCACAAAATGTTTCAACAGCACTATAAAAGGGGTCAGGAATGAGAGGATCCTTCCTGTCTCAATCTCTTGTGCTCCTGGTTATGGCAGCCTGTCGTGCTGACTTTCTGGTGTCTGCACAAAGAGCTCTGCTCCTGCCAAGGCACCCCTTCAGCTTGTTCAGAGCATAATCCATAGAGCAAGCCACAGCATCAAGATTCAGGGAAGCTTATGGAAGGAGCAAGGAGCATGCTGTATTTTGCATTGCATGTTTTAAATGGTCAGTATTTCTTACTCTCTTACAAGCCACCATTTTTGCATGAGTTGAGGTGGGAAAATTGCAAATCTAACGGTTGTTCTTAAAGCAGCTGTGGATAGGAGTGGGTTTGTTCTGGGCTGGTTGTACGGAGGGTCACTGGGATTTCCCTGTGTTCTTGCTGACTGTGACACTGACTATGGCCAGTACTGTGTTTTCTGTCCCATTCCTGTCTCAGTGTCCAGAGACACAGGCTGTGGGTGTGTAATGACTCTTGGCATGGGGGAAGCTGTGAGGAATATCTGCTTTTCACTTGATTCTCCTTCAGAACCAGAAGAATCTTTTGCCCTGCAACTCACAAGCCTGTGATTGTCCAACTCAGAGGGCAGCAGGGTAAGATGGGATGGGAAAAAATATTTAGTCATAACATTCTGATCTGAGCATTGACAGCAAAGATGGGAAATGAAACACCAGAATGGATCTGGCATCCTAATGCCACAATTCCAGAGACAGATAAGAAGCTTTCAAGCTTGTGACCAAGCTCCCTATTGATCTCATTTCCCATTCTGGCTCTCCAGTGGGTGAATTGAGCATTAAATCAGGTGAATACCCTGTGAGACTGACTCTCAAATATGTCTGTACAGCAGTACAGACAGGACATTGCTACCAGAGGCAGGCAGGATGGCAGGCATCATCCTGAACTTCTTTTTCTTTGGGGTATGTGGCAGATTTGGAGCTGCTCAGTAGTTATTTAAGAATACCATGCATTAATTTAGTCATCAGAATGGGGTTTTTTCTACAGCTATGGTGGTTTTGTTCAGTCACAGTCTGTCTGGTCAAGTAAGCAGAAAGGAAAAGCTTGGCAAAATACATGACACTTCTTCAAGAGTTAAAAGTCAGTGCCAAAAAAAGCTAGTTCTGGTTTCTTTTCCAGTGCCCTATAAAACCTTTGTCTGACCTGAACAGACAAAGCACACAAATACTGCAGGATGTTAAGAATGAAGATAAGCCCTAACAAAAAGAGCCTCATGCTCTCAAAACTGTTCTTCATTTACTAATAGGTGAAAGTAACTATTAAGTAATATTATTTATGCAAATCCTATATTATGTAATTTCCTCCTTCCCCTGCTGCTGTACAAGAGACTTTATGTCAAACATGCCTTCTTCAAACACCATACACCATACAATGCAGATTCCCCAAAAGAACTGTGAGCAACTAATGGCAGACAGAAAGATCAGATAGATCTGATGAAGAGAACTGAAATTCCACTTTGATGTATAAAATAGTCACACCTTCTCCACTGAGACTAAGACTCATGCAATTGGCTTTCAGCCAGCAAGTCCCTGAAATTAAAGGTAGGTCACATGAGGCAACACCATGCACCCGTAGCATTCCCTAAAACCAGGTGTGAAACATGGATGGTTGGGAATAGGAGAGAGCCTGCAGCTTCTACTGTGGTGCCACCAACCTGGGCCCAGCACTCAGAGGAATCCTACTGAAAAAACCCAGGCCTTTGGTGCAAATTATCACTGTGGTCCCTTCCCATCACTTTTCCAGAGTTCACCTCTCTCTCAGTTGGTGGGAGTGTTAATGTAAGATAAAAACTCAGAGCATGAAATAGCAGAGTTACAAAGGCTAAAGCATGCAATGAGTTCTCTTCACTGAAGGCAGCACTGTTACAGGTATTCACTCAGAGGTACCAATAACCTCATTTTGTCTTTTGAAAGTTCCCACTGTGTTTCCTTTCTTTGCTCACTGTGAACTTTATCCTAATGGACTCACAAGAGTCACACAGTCCACAGGATCTAGTGGAATTTCTTCTTTTACAGAGATTACAACAAAGATGGAAGCAGTCTGTCCTCTCCCTATGATAAGCACTCTGTGACAAGGACTCTGCTCCTCAGATCTCATGGACCTTTAATGCTGTATGAAGGCCTACTGAACTTTTCTTCTCCTTACTTTCCTAGGCTGGTCAAAGTGCAGCTCCTGGAAGCTTCTTTCCAAAGCCCCAGATAAGAAACTAACTTTAACCAAACTTTTAAAAATGCTAATGGAAGTCATTCAGTTAGTGCAGAACAAAGTTAAAAAGCAGGCAAAAATGGACACAAACAATCATTAACTGGCTACAGTAAGACATTTCCTCTGCAGTGAGACACTGCTAGGAAGGTGCACCATGTCTGGAGGTAAACCACACACACAGTAATATCAAAGGTTACAGCTAAATACAGATGGCAAAAAATGCAATTAGCTGGCACTCCCTAAGCACCAGGGACAATGCTTTCAGAACAGCACAAAATAAATGACCTGAAAATAAGAGCCCTTGGCTAAAAATGGGGTCATTCAGAAGACTACACTGAAGAGTAAAGGAACCAATGCTGGTGTCACTTATCTCCTTTATGCTTAGGCTGAGGCAGGCCCTTTAGGACGTTTTGACATTATAAGGCAAGATGAATATACCCTTTGGTTTTGCCATCTGCTATTTGAATGCAGTTTTAGTCTTAATGACAAGAATATGCATCCTGCTATATGTGACTTCACTCTGAGTCTGCCATTTCATTCACATTAATAAATGTATGTATAATGTATTAATAAATTCACATTTATAAATGTATGCTACAGTAGATTCTAAAGGATCTTCTGCCATTACACATAGTCCCTTAGATTTTTATTTTAAATCAGCTCCTGCTTTCCCAGGAGTTAGCCTGGTGTAAGGCTCACTTTCTGATATGCTTTGCAGGATGACAGCTGGGAAGATGTTATCACACATGCTGCCCTTTTTTACTGGTTAAGACAGGAGTTTGTGCAATACATATTCTAAGAGAGGAGTCACAGATCTCTATCATTTAAGTAGGAAAGTTCTCTTCTTGTATTCACTCAGGTCTCTATCAGGATACAGTAGTTTGGTAATTGCTCAATTCTCTCCCATGTGTTTACCTAGCCTGTCCATGGTAACTTTTTCACAGGTGAGATAACAAGATGTCAAAATATGAAGTCTGCAGCACCTGAGTGAACAAAGAACAGAAAGGAGGCTTTTCTCACATTCCTTCTCTAACAAAGAAGCTGCAGCTTTTGCACTTTGCTAACTCTCTCCACCAGCCCAAGGCTTGCTACCACTGGCTGTGGGTGAGCACATGGCTGTGGGTTTCAGCTGATGGACACAATGAATGGCTTGGAGCTCATTTGAAATGGAAGAAAATAGGGAGCTAATTTTGATAAGAGAATGAATTTAAAGGTCTTGGGAGCAGGAAAAGAATGTAAGCAAAGAGACAGGAACGAGACAAGGAAATTATGAATGTTCTGAGAAAGAAAACAGAAAGCTCCTCAGGAAGGTTATGTGAGAGTGAGCACAGGGGAGGAAGCAAGGAACACACTGGCAAAAAACACTGGAGAAGACTTCTGAAAAGGCACAGCAAAGGAAAAGCAGGGTAAGTTTACAGCTTTCCTGCTTAGATGAACATTCTATTACCTCTACTATTAACTTTTTAATATTTTTGCATTGGCTGCAAAAGAATTCTCGAAGTTCTTTGAGCCTGCCACTATGACACAGAGTAGATAGGAGAGAGAATCCCTTAACAAGGGACAGGATCAACATCGCAGCTTATGATCATATTCTGTCAACAGCTTGAAAAAGGCTTTGCCATGTCTTTATTTTGACTTGCTAAAAACAAATGAAAGTCAGCACCTGTCCTAGAAGGGCAGAACCTACGAACAGCAGTTGCAGCCCAGTAAATTGTATGTGGCTGAGAAAATGACCAGAGATTTGGAAAAATCAGGTCATCTTTGATTTACCAGCTCACTTGTCTCTAGGTGTTAACACTCCTGATATGTTTATTAAGCCAACAACCAGTCTTGCAATCCATTAGCTGCATCTCTTCACTTTCTTGTGCTGAAACGTGTAATTAATACTGTCTGGTCGTTACCTGATTTGTTGTGCAATCACAAGAGCTAATCCATTTCTGTGTTCTAGTTACCCTGCCTGGAAATGTCTGTATATGTTGGTCATCTAATGTTAAAGCAATTGAGTTATTGACATTTAGAGGCACACAAAAGACTCTTGTAACACAAAAAAAAATCTGTTCCTGTAAGTACTTTCAAACAGCTGACCTCAATGGAAGCAATTGCATGAGTCCAAAAGAAAGCAGCAGAAGAGAAGGCTAGCTGGAAATTCTACCCATCTTGTCATCTTCTCACAATTCCTGGTTACTTTAACTCTTCCAGAAATACACCATGAAAATCAGGCAAGTGCAAACAGGTGTGGGGTGTATTCTAAACCCTTGTCAATATCCTGGATACTGAACTGGAATCCCAAAGAGCCCTAACCCTGTGGCCTCGGGGCTCACAGTGCTTCCTGAGTTACTCAATTCAATAGGAGCCATTACTACCAACTTCATTATCCACAGAATCACTTCTGCATCAAGAAAACTCTCATCCTGCTTTTGGAAATGGCTTGGGGTGAGAGCAGCTCAGCATCCTGCACAGTGCAGCCAGCCTGTGACCAGGTGGGACCCTGCCCATCAGCCACACCACAGTTAGGATGGAACCCCAAACCCAGTCAGGGACACAGGACAGTGTGGAACACAAAAGGGATGTCTACACTTCAAGGCTGAATACACGCCACTGAGCTGGATAGACAACCAGTATGAATTCCATCACCACGGAAACCAGGCACTCTTGGAGCGTGAAACATGTCCAAACATTTACTTGATCTTATAAGCATACATATGTAGATTTCAAGTACAAGCAAAATCTGCATTTTGCACTGCTGCTATTCTTTCAGATGGGGAAAATGGCTAAGGATAAACTAGGAAAAATATGAGAATACAGAGATAAAAACAGGAGAGAATATTGGTTTGGATTATATGATGTAAGTACAAGAACTTTTACTGAGATTTACATCTTATTAAAACAACCAAGTGGAAGCATAACTGAGAGCCTGAACCCAAAAATTATCAAAGTAGGATTCATTATGTGGATCAGCCAAAAGCTGGGCCTACAAATTCTCCTTTGTACTTAGGCACCTACTCCAAGCCAGTCATTCCCTCTCTTTCTGTAGCCAGCCATTCCAAAGGCAAGCTCATTCTGCCTGTGGAGAGCACCTGCTTTAGGATGACCCAGGGAGGCACCAGATCCTCAGAGGGCTAAAACCATGCAACAGAAACTGAGGGTTGTTATTGCCAAGGCTCCCCTGATTTCTCACATGACTGCAAGGACACAGTGAAAGCCTATAGCCAGTCAGTCCAAGGCATCTAGGGTGGCCAGATTCAAAAATCTGACTTGCTGATCACCAGACCCAGCCTTTCTCAAAAATATTATATTAAAAAAATACAGAAAAGATACTTTTATTAATATTGCTCTTTACAGAGCTCTAGGATTATGAAGCACTGACTTTTTTTTTTTTAACAAAATGAGAGTGAAGTTTAATTTATGAATGCTTTATTCTGGTTTAATGGTTTAACATTAAAAATATATTATCTTCTCCATCTGGTATAAAAATGAAGCACAAAAAGGTGTATGAGAGTCTGAAAAATAACCTCTGCACATATTCAAGGATGATAATCAAATCTGTTGGTTTGTTGTTCAGGCACGTAATTTTAGAAAGGGATATTCATGGAAAAAAATCAACTGGGAGAAGAACATGACTATAAAAGTTCTGAGAAAAATGTAGTTTGTGAAAAAGATGTTTTGTGTCTTCTTTACGAGGGAAATGAACCACAAGAAAGACAGAAATTTTATATTACGTTAAATTTTCTAATACACTGCATGAGAAATAGTTCTGTTAAATGAGGCACTAAAAAAAAGAAAAAAGATAATACTTCACTGCCACTCCATCAAAAGCTGATGCATAATTAGAGAAAAGGCACAAGACATGAATTTCATGGCAAAAGAAGAAAATAATGCAATGAAAAAGTCTGTATGTATGTGTGTGAATGTTAGCCAATTCCTCCAGCTAGCTCCAATTTGTATCTGCTTGAATTTGCAGAGCCCTTTTTCTCTACAAATAAAATAAGTGTTTGAAGCATCTTTCTCTCCTTTTTATTTCCTGTATCCATTGAATTAAATTGTAACAGATTACTTTTAAAAAAAATCAGATTCTCATCTAGCCTTTTAAGTAATTAAATCTTTTCAAAGCCAAATGTTAACGTTCTAGCAAGAATATTCTGCATATAAGCAGGTCTACAGAGCAGCTCTTGCAAAGGCCATTCAGTCCCAGGTTAGGGACAAGCTCTGGGTGACACTGCTCAGGACTGCCACATCCAGCAAGGCAGAAAGGGTGGTGTCACACTGCCCCTGCTCTAGGGGGACAGGAGTTTCTGAGACATGGAACACACCTGCCACCACAGTGAAATCTGGGCACAGCTTCCTGGCACGCACGTGGCACTGGCCCATCCTAATTCAGGGGCTAAGAAACACAAGCAAACAGCAGAAACTGCCATCAGCCCCACATCTGCACTGTTTGAACCCAAAGAGGCCTTTGCCCTGTCACCCCACAATCACATGCCCCTAAGGAATCTTTGTCACAGGCTGTTCCATGGCAGGAAAGGCAAGAAGACCTCACCTAGGCTTGTCCAGTGCAACAGTGAGATGTGGGAACAAGAACGGAGCCTCCATGTGACTGAAGCATCCTGCCAAACACTGTCTGCCACCCTGGCACTGCATGTTGCCATGTATTTTTGTAAAATACTTGATAAAGAATTTCTAACCAATATGCCCATCTCTCAGAGAAGGGAAAATAATCCCATACAAATAAGACAAGCAAAATATGCTTGCAAAGCAATAACAAATTTGGGGTTCTATAACTATGACATTTGAAGTTTTATGAATATTTAAACTAAAAATAACTTCTTGTTATGCATTATCAAGTGAGATTAAATATTTAATGAGCAGTAGCTGCACAAAATCATAAGTCTCTCTAAAGATTAGAGCAAATTATACAAAGTTTAAGCTATTTTAAAATAAAGATATGTTGAAAGTAGTTATTTAAAAAGAAAAGGAGTCCTAATTATAAAAACTCAGATCTTGAAACAGCCTGGTATGTATTATAATGTAATCCTGACCTAGGAGATGAAAAGCTATTGCCACAAAATTTATCCGTGGTGACAAACCTTCAGATCTGAAGTCAGAGTTGTTCTCAGACAATGGAGTGGAAAGAAAGGCAGTGTCTGGGGCCTGGGCAATCTGCTCATGGCAGCCACAGAACCAATGTGCTATAGAGACCTTCCCTCCTCTGCTGCTGAACATACTGGTCACTGTTCACTTTGGGCCTCAAACTCCTGGAAATTTAAACAATATGCAACCAATATTTAAATAATTTTAAAAAAAATTTTTAAAAATAATTTAAAAATAATGGGAGAGTACTCAAATTAAATTTATGGGGTGAACACTTAAGATTACTGTATTTGACTGAAGTTTTTTTATTTTACCAAATTCAAGTTCTAAACCAAAATGTTTTGATTACAGAAGACACACTTGAATTGGCAAAAAGCACTTAGATCTCACCTGTGAAAAGTACTGTGTGCCCAAATAAAGATGTTACTTTATCTTCCAGGGGACAATGAACTTGTAGTCAATTTAGAGGTGAAAAATATATACTGAAAGAATATTTTTATATTTCATAAAGCTATGTATCTTGTAAAATTAAATATCTAAATCCAATTCTTAAATATTGATCTTATATAAGAAGAACTTAAAACATAATACTAAAATGATACTACATCTGAATGAAACCCTCTGTAAATATTTGTACTATTACAAGTCATAAAAAATACATGCCCTGTATTAACTTTGTACAAACTAGTGAGGTATTTACAGGATAATGAGTTCTTTTCAGTGTAAACCACTAAAATGCAGCAGATGAATTCCTCTCTTTTGGATGCTATACCATACAGAAGAGGAGTTGTATAATACATTTTTACCCTCCTGGAAGTCTCTAAGAATCTCTCCCTGCCACTTGCTGTCATTCTCCAGCACAAAGTTAATTAGGAAGTCCTAGCTTACAGTTCACTTCTTTTTAATTAAAGAAAATAAATGTTGTTTCCTAGGCAGGCCAATACAGAAGAAAATCCTAAAGTTAATAGCTACTACAGTTTAACCTGTCAAGCAAAACCACTTTGTAAAGGCAAACCCCCCTTGTGAAACCCATGTGATACAAACGAAGACATCTGTACATCACAAGTAAACCAAGAGCACGCTGATGGAACCAGAATGGCTCCAGGTATCACCAGAAATCCATTCTAGGTTGCTTGTGCTGCACAAGCTGTATAAACTCGAATGAAAAGCCCTGAGGGAGTTAGCAGCTCACATTCAGATGTGGCATCTCATGTTTCAGTTTATATGCCCACTGCCCCTTGTCCTGTCTGGGTACCACTGAAGGGAATCTGCCCACCCTTCAGATACTTTTATGCATTCATAAGATCCCCTCTGATTTGTCTCTTCTCCAGGATAAAAAGGCCCAGCTCATTCCTCCTTTCTCTTATTTGTGGTTTTACTAAAAAGCAAAGTGTAAAGGAATTGTTGAAACTAACTACAGGAAAAATCCTGACCTATGCCAAGGGCTGGTGAAAGATACTCAGTACTACCTGAAACCCTTCTGCTAGAACACTCAGAATCTCCTGAGGGTCTGTGAGAGAAGTGCCTACAGGCTGCAAACCATTTGGAAGGAAAAGCCTGGACATTTCTCAAGAATAAACTGCACAAAGGCCCCTAAAGAAAGGGAAGGAAGTCCTCTTCATGCATGTTGAGTTTCCACTTCTACAATAAAGACAGACTACACTGTAAAGTACCACTACTGGTTCAACCTGCTGCTATGAAAACTGCACTGGGTAGGCTCTGATTATAACAGATAAAGGAAAAGTTAAATTCTACTTGTTTTCACCTGATCTAAAGAGAAGTCTTGCTCTGGTACTCAAAACAATCCATCACTATACTTCCACAAAATTGAGTTTCAAGAGTCCTCTGTAAAACTTGTCACCATTTCCACACTTTATATTTTCAGTGTGAAAAACACAAAGGAAGTTACTTCAAACATGATACAGGGAAAAGTGAAAGGACAATAGAAAAGGAGAGAATCAATATTATCAAAAACATAGTACTGCAAGATAGTGTCTAGATTACTAAAAGGCAATTTACTGGCCTGTTTAATTACTGAGTTTGAGGCACTGGTATCAGTTTATTACACAGTTAAATCAATTAATTAGTATATTAACAGTTAAAGCTATCTGTACATTAAAAAGCATGTTGAGCAACACAGAATGGATACATAGTTAAAACACAGAAACCTGGTTGGTCCTGCCTTTGCTTTACAGTATCTAAGGATGGATGATCCCGCCTGCAGGAAACATTTCCAAGCTATCCCCGTACTTGCCCCAAAGCAGCCAGCAAATACCCAGGGGGGCTGGGTGTTCATTCCCTTTGCAGGAATACTCTGCCCAGTGCCCAGTCAGATCATGACCTGCACAGCAGTTCCCCCTTCTCACGTGACACATGACAGAATACATTTATTCCTACACCCTAACTTAAAAAAAAAAAACCAAAAGTCCCCAAACCTCTCTAATCTCTACAAAGTAAAACTGTGAGTCTTCAAAAGGATTCATGTTTGTGGTGTTAAAAGACAAAACAAAAAAATACAGATTCAGCTTTGGCATTTTCTTTCATGAGGCTTAGACGAGCTCAATATAAATAGAAACAGAAAGTTTTGCTCTAAAAACTCGCAGTTGTGTGTGTGTAGGAGTCTTGCCTTTTTGCCTCTCAGGCGGTGGATAAATTGCTCAGAATTCACATCTCTACAGAGAAATATGGCCTCTGTAATTGCTGTCAAGGTCAATGAGAAAAGGATAAGTGCTTAAGTGATGGATATGTAATTTACATCACCCTGGAGCAATGGTAACATGAATTTTCAACCTGTTTAATGTTTATTCAAATGCTGCAGTTGTGCAAAAATAAAGTTATTGCCTGAGTCTATTCAACAAAAATTTCTGTCTTCAAATACATGTACTGCCTTTTATCTAACCATCTACAACAGGATTTAGAAGAACTGTATTTCAAAAAACCAAAATTAAAGTCAAATGGCATCACCTTCCCTTTCAAATTATGAACAATGCCAAGATGCTCCAGGTCGAAAATGACAAAAACGTAGAACCATAAACTGTAACTTTATTTCCTCACAATTTGGGGTATGTTTTTTGTGCAATTAGTTAACTGTTGTTAACATTTATTGAATTAAGATGAGACATCTCAATTCCAATACACAATCTGCAAAGTTCAGTCTCTGGACTACATCTGCTACCAAAATGCCTCTAAGAGAAAGCAGATTTGTTTGGGTTAGGCAGGAATGTGTTCCCAGCGGATTTCAGTTACAAGGTTGCACAGGTAGTGAAATGATAGATATCTGTGATGAGGAATTTTGACCCAAATGTACCTTATGTACTTTAAATTGCTTTATTTATCATTCCTATTTAACACCTCCTTAAAGCTACTTGGCACAGTTCTGAGATCAAAGTGACCTTTTGCTAAAGAGCAAAACTGATGCAGAGTTCATTAACCAAACCAGAAAACACTGCTCATGGTGATAGGAGAAATGCAAAAATACCAAATTCACCTTCTTTCTTTGTTTTCCTTCACACCTGTAATAAGAAAGCACACAGCAGTGGGACTATGCTAAGCTTATCATAAGTGCAGGAAAAGAAGAGGAAGTTACTGAATCTGCCCTTTTACAGCTCACAGCTTTGACCCAAGGAAACAAATCAGCCTGTTATTCTGAAGGTATTTATTTTGCCCTAAGAAATATAACATATTCTCCACACACTAAAGATGATACTACCTTCCTCAGAAAAAGATGTCTTGTCAAGCTAATTAAGAAATCTATTTCAACTCATGTACCTGACTACCTGCTGGGAACAAGACTGACTCCTCCTAAGCCACTGAAATACCACAGAATAATGTATTTGGTAAGATCACATTTTATGCAGCTTTTCTGCAATTTCTAAACTCAAAATTTGGACTCAGTCAGTGCCTTGGTTGAAAATATTTGGAGAAACAGTGCAAATACCAAGGGGCATTAGAAATAATGACATAAAAATTCTGACCAAGAGTGCTGCAATGCCAGCAGATGTGGTAAATGCAAAGGCAATCTAAATTGCAGGACAATGCTATCAAGCAGACATCATGTTATACTCTGTGTGTACTGTAAGAGAAATGCAAAACAAGGACCAATTCAGGAGTGACTGGTTTCTTCTCAAGGGCATATCACAGAATCTTTGAGTTGGAAGGGACCTTTTGAGATCCCCTGATTAAGCAGGGTCACCTAGGCCAGGCTACTCACAACCATGTCAAGTCTTGTCTTGACTCTCTCCACAACCTCTCTGGGCAGCCTGCTTTGGTTTTTTACTACCCTCGCAAGAACAAACTTCTTTTTCTTGTGTTTAGATAGAATTTAATGCATTTTATTTTGTGTTTCTTACCTCTAACTGGGCACTATCAAGAAGAAGTGCACTACCAAGAAGAGCCTGGCTTCCTCATCTTCATCTCCTGAGTAAACACGTCTGGTATTTATACACTTTGATAAGCCCAGAGCCCCCTGAATTCCAAACCTTCTCTAGGCTGAAGAGTCCCAACTCTCAGTCTCTGAAGAGAGGAAAGACACTCCAGTGCCTTAGTAATTTTCATGGCTCCTCCCTGGATTCATGCCAGTATGGCCAAGTTTCTCTTGTACTTGAAACCCCAGGACAGGAGGCAGCACCCTAGATGTGGTCTCACCAGGGCTCAGCTGGCTGTCCATGCTCATCCTAACACAAACCAAGTTGCTTTGGCCTTCCCACTGCAACTGTGTGTTCCAGACTCATGATCAGCTTGGTGACCATCAGGATCCCAAGGTCCTTCTCTGCAGAGCTGCTTTCAAGCACACATGGGATCACACCAGGTACAGGATTTTTTATTTCCCCTCACAGAGAGACTAGAGGTTCTTCTCTGCCATTTCCCCAGCATGTCCAGGTCCCTCTGGATGGTGGCACAAGCACCTGGCACATCAGCCATTCCTCACAGCTTTGTATCATGTACAAACTTGATGAGGGTGTGCACTGTCCCACCATCCAGGCCATCAATGACAATGTTAATTGGTGCTGGCCACACTCCAGATCCCGGAGGCGCTGCACTAGTGCCTTTTCTCCAGCTGGACTTCTGCCACTCATCACAGCTGCCTGGGCCTAACCATTCTCAATCCCCCTCACTGCCCACTTATCCAACCCTTCCTTCCTTGGCTGGTTTATTACAGGTAGGGTTGAAAGCCTTACTGAAGCCCAACAAGAGAATACACTGCTCTCATCCACCGAACCAGCCACCTCATTGTAGAAAGCCATCAGACTGCTTAAGCATGATTTTCTCTTCATGAAACCAGGATGAAAACTTCTAATAATCTTCCTGTCCTTTACACTTCTGGAAATGGTTTCTAGGATTAGTTGTTCCAGTATCTCACCTCCTGAGGTGAGTGAGGCTGACCAGCCCATAGTTCCCCTTTCCTGAAGACATCTGCTTTATCACAGTCTTCAGAAACCTGTCCTGAATACAGGAACCTTTCAGAGAGAATCGAGAGCTGCCTTGCAGTGACACCAGGCAGCTCCCACTGAACTCAGGGATGTGATCTCTGGGCCCCATGGACTTACAGATGTCCAGTTTGTTCTACTGTTCCCTAACCTGATCCTTCGCCACCAAGAGTGAGTCTTTGTTGCTTCATACTTCTCCTTGGGTCTCAGGGACCTGGGTTTCCTGGAAACTTCTCTTTCTATTAGGGGATCTTAACATATTGAGCAAATGCAAAGCACTTCCACATCAAACCCTATTCCCAACTCCTCCCCACAAAGACTGCATGTGAACAGCAGTATCTTCTGGTACTTCTGCACATGCAGTTATTTTAAGTTAGGAACTTTTATTGCAGTTCATGACAGTAAGATGATGTATAGTAAAAGAAAAATCAACAGAAGAGCAATTCCATTGACTGAACTATTTAAAAATAAAACCAAACAAAACTCATTCCAGCTTAAAACACAAGGCAGAGAAACGTGTTTCAGTCTCTGGACTACATCTGTTACCAAAATGCCAATTAAAATTAAATCAATTACATTGATTTTAGATAATCCTTAAAGTAGCCAACTATAATAATTACTTCTAACAGTGATGAAAAGAACTACAACCCTTTCACATGAGAGGTTTTTGACTATTCTGTAGGGTTCTAACTTAATGTGGAATGAAGGCATAAACAAATACAGAGTAATTTAAAGACTAAAAATTGCACCATATAAAAAATACCATTGTGGTGAGTCTCATGTGAAGCCCACTAGAAGAAGCACTCTGCCAAACTGGCACAGTAAAACCTGTGCCCTTGAGATCAATCCGGTTCAATCAAGTTCATTGACATAAACATAACAGTAAGTCAAGCCTGTACATAGGTTTATGTTCATGCTGCACTTCTCCCTTCCAAAAGTACTGAAGTTCCACTGTATTTCATTGGTGGAGTCGCTGTGAAAGGAGTTGGGAAATGGAACCGCATTTCTCAAAAATGTGATTGCAAACCTGTGTGTGAGATGATCTGGATTTGAGATTTTATGTGGCACCTTTGGCCACTCACTCCCAGGACAAAAGGAGAAAATGAGTACATCAGTAAAGACATGGACAAGACATGGAAGAGAGTGAAGGGCTGGGACTATACTGATACTGCAAATCAGTGCTTTTCCCAGGGCTGGCTGGCAAACATCATTTCATATACCACTGATGGGAAGCACAAACACATTCTACAGACATCTGCACCTCCATTCTGTGCTTACTAATACCATTTCTAATGAAGGCTTGGAAAATACCTTCAGGGATATTGCCAGGTAAGATTCTGACAGTGCCTCTGCACGATCCTGCCAACATGCCCTAAGAACCTTTGAGAAACCAGAAATTCTGCCATGCCAGACTCTGATTAAGGACAAACTTTGAAATCAGAAATCTTTGTCATATATGCAAGAAGGCTGCACCAAATTATATACATGCATCTGAAGTACCAGAAGTGTTCTTTCACACATGGAAAAATATTGTCTGTTGAGGACAAAAGAAAGTATGGATCCAAAATCTGTGTGCCAGACATGCTGGAAAACTGCATAAATATATGGAGGGAGGATGGTGAAAAAAAAAATCTAACTCAACCCAAAACAAAAAACCCAAACCCACACAGTGACCAGCTGCAATAAGCCAGCAAATACCTCAATGAGAAGTAACAGCTGGAAATAGTCAATTCCAGGACCTACTGCAGACAGAAGCAGAGATCCCAAAAATGTTACAGGCCTAGATGGAAGTGACAAGAAAATATGTTCTATAAAAATCAGCATATGGAATGGGATTGTTTTGCAGTGTGCAGAGAACCAAACTTCTAAATTATTTTTATTCTTCTTTTTCCATAAGTCTTAAAGTTGTTCTAACCATCTCTTCCCCTTTCCTCTCCAGACTCCCACACTGCGATGATGTAGTTAAGGAAATAAAAGTTTCTTCAACATTCTTTGCTACAAGTCTCTGTACTCAAATTTTGTGACAAGTGTTTGCATCTTATCTAAAAAGTTCTGAATTATGTCATTAACCAACATAATATCTACATAAAAAAAATCTCCACCATAAAATAACTTATCTCACACATTTGCTTTCATTTCATATTAACTACCAGGACAAAGAATCAGATAGCAGTATTTGCTGCTTTTCTTTACTTTTCATCTCATGTTTTTATGAGTCTTAAAGACTGCTAAGAAATACCCATCCAGGTGTAAGGGGATGGTCTAAACAAACCCAATTTACAAATCTAGTTACAGCAGCAATTCCTCATGACAATTTGCACAGATTCCCACTATTGCTCTGGATTTCTCTTGTATCAAAACCCACCTGCAACATATGCACATCTGTTTTGTCAGCACTCTTTGGGAGGGAGAGGAACTTGAAGTTTACATAATGGAAAGATGGTACTGAAGGAAGCCAGAGAGATGTGGGCAGAACAGAATCCCTCCCCAAGCAGAGGGCAGTAATGTTGGAGAAGAAACAAAGGGAATGGCAGATCCTGCCAGTGGCATTAACCTGGGAAGCCACAAGCAGAAAAGAGCTCGGCAAACCTCCAATTAGCTGTAAAGATGCACTTTTGCTCTGCTTGGTCTGCGTGTGCTTAGGAAGAGTTGTTAACTCCCTGCAGCATGTTTGGACACGTTAATCACTTTGGGATCAAAATAATAATCCTGGCCTTCCTATGCAGTGGTAAAATACAGCATCAATAGGCTTTTCAACTACTATTTACATGGCATGACTCATTAAGTGCTTTTCCAGTGCCATTCTTCCATACACATAAAGAGGGGAATAGTGACTCCATTCCAAATTGAAAGAGTGACAGCTGTTTAAAGGGGGGAGGCCAAATACAGACACCAATTTAGTAGTGCTGAACCTGCCCACTCTAGACCTGAATCTGACCTAAAATACCAAAATGTAAGAGAACAAATATGCTCTTTGCACATATCTCTACTAAAATCAGTGAATGTATTAAAGATGAAATGAGAATCACTAGTTCTGATGTTTGTTTAATTGAGGCTTAGAAATCATCACAAAATAAATACACCATACATTTTCTTCCTCTACGTACATAAACATCAACATCCAGTTCATCTTTGATTACATCTTTAGCCACAGACAATGGAAAGGTTCAACAAAGTAAAGTGACTTGATTGTGGTTTGATCTCAAACCTCTGACAAAACCTTCACTACTGAACTCCCCATTATCTCCCTTCTCCAAAAGCTCAGACATGGTTCCTCCAAGCCTTGCCCAGACACTGTGAGTTACCAGATGACACTTAAACTCATGTCAGCCAACCAAAGGGAGTGCAGCACTGCTGCATTTATCAGGAGTACCAGTGCAGCTCCAAGAGGAAGAATTCAGTGTCATCATTCAACTCATTTTCAATGTGACTGACAGCTCCAGCTCCCCAGAGCTCTGACACTCGCCCCATCCAGGGCAAACACGAGACACTCTGTGGCTCCTACAGCCTCAGTGCCTTGGGCACACAACCACCTGCAGGCTATACAGAGGGCTCCTGTCGTAGACAGCCCTGAGCTGGGATGACATCTGCCACAAACATTAAACTTTCTCTCTCTGCAGCATGACAAACAACAGACGTAGTAGTTATCACAAGAAGAGAAATCTGTATCGTCTGAAGCACAATTTATTAACATAACAGAGACCATTCATTTTCAGCTACATTTAAGGCAAAGAAAACAATCACTGTTATACATGTAGTTTGATGGCAAAACACGCTTTAAAAAACCACGTGGTTGTTCAGTTAGAAACCCAAACACGGCCAGTGAGATGCACAGAGTGTACTAGCACACACAGAGCTCTGCTTGGAGTATCCATGAATCAGCTGCTGAGAGGGCACCTGTCAGTGTAACCTGACATCAGATTACACAAAGATTTTAATTTATCTTAATAAGAATTCCTTCCACCGTAGAAGTTGAGCTTGTGTTTTGTGATACTGCTCTAATTCAAAAGAACATAAAGGGACATTTCACTGCCTGAAGAGAGACAGCCATTCCAACACCCTCTCCTCTCCAGGAGGTTTTCATAGAGACTCATGCTCTCAGTGAGCCAGAACTTACATGGGATCTGAACACCATTTGAACTTTTCTGATTTTCCTACCCATCTACCTGCATTAACTCCCCTTATTGCTTCAATCATGGTAAATTCAGGATGTGATACACAATTTACCATCTCTTTCAGTGAGTCTCAGCAAGTCCACTTCTTAAAAAAGAAAAGAGAAAAGTCAGAGGGACAGAAGAGCAAATTTTGCTTCTTTAAGTCGTTTGGTTTCCACCCATATTCAGATATGGGTGGATACAAAGCCTATGCTTTATAGCTGACTTTATAACTTCCTTACTGCAGCAGTAAGTAATTGCAGGCATCCACTTTGCCTGTTATTTCTGTAATTTTCAAACAAAATCTGCCTTTGCCTACAAGCACAGAGCCTGCCTTTACATACAAGTCTCTTAAATGAGGATTCTGTTAACAGTCTCTCTGAAATGAGCCTTAAAGACTGCTAAGAAATACCTGCTAAGAGTCTCTCTCTCAGAAGTCTCTCTTTGTGCTTCTGGAAGAAGAAAAGAAATTTGCCTTCAAGAAATGCAGAGGGAAAAGTGGCAAACTGATCCCTAGAAAAGAGGTATTATGATTTTATACCATTACACTGGGAAAAATAGCTTCATTTATGCAGTAGACTGAGAAGTATAGAGAAGAATTACAGTCTGATCGTGAGAGAAAACAATTTCAGTATAGTTGCTGTGACTCTTCCAAGGAGGAAAGTCAGAAAGCACAAGGAACAAGAAATTAAATGGAAAGGCAAAAGAGGAAACACAGGCACCTGGAGAACGACCATGTAAAGAAAAGAGACCGAGGCATTTCAATACACACACACTGGAAAAAGGAACAGCAAAGGATGCAGAAAAGGTATTCAGGGAATTATATCAGGTGAGCAGAGGTCCTGTGCCGAATTTTCATTCAGGATGACAGATGTGCCTTGATGCTGCTTGCTCCCTCATATGCAAGATTTAAAGTTTTGGGTTTTAAAGGGAAACTGAGACAATTCTCACCTGAATTTTTTTATTTCAGAGTAACATTAAATGATCAACTAACTCTGCTTTTGTCAGTGTACAACGTGCCACAATTGAAATACAAGCACCTTGAAAGGCCAGCTTTCAAATATCATTAAATAACACATTAGTGGATGGGGGAAGGCAGCACTTACATTGACACGACTGCACCTGAGTAAAATGTGAATCACATAAACCGTTTGGCTGCAACTACAGAAAGCAATTTAGCCACTGGAATTCCATGCTGATTTTTTGCTTTCTTGGAGAAGAGGGGCATGAAAACCTGCGACTGACCTAGCAAACACAAAAGAGCATCTGTCAAAATACTGCTTTCTGATCTTAAACTGGCACAGTGGCAGAGAACAATTCTGCCTTTAACTAAAGAATGACAAAAACATAAATCAATGCTTTCCTCAGTTCTTAGCAGCAAATGTTAGTATTTCTAACTTAGCAGTTTCTGTGTACAAAGTGGAGCAAAGACAATCAAATTGATGATCTAGCTGTAGTGCAGCTTTTTTGGGCCAGTATTAGCAGATCTGAGTGGTCATGTGAAAATGCAACCTCTTCTTGCCTCAGCTGAAAATGAGACACAAGTCATACACAATCACCTTACCAAGCACAGGGCAGCACCAAGGGATGTAGGAGACAGTAAATGAGGTAATATCAGTCATTTAGTTTGAGGGCAATGCACAGAAATGTTCGTGTTGTAAATATTAAACATTCATGACCAATATTAATATAAATCTGACTGTTATTGAGTACTTTGGCCAATTTTGCAAAAGTAAAACCAACATTTTTAATTTTCTTTTAAAGTTACAAAATATGCAATGATTTCCAGCAAATTCCAGCATTGTTACTGCATAAAATAAACCAAACAACTTGCAGACTGCACCTGGTTTTAAACTTGAATACAGCTCACACTCTGAAACAAACACAAACAAGCTGAAGAAGTTAGTTAGGTCCCAAATCCATATTGCATGGACTGAGCCTTTCCTCTTTTGCATGACTACTGAACATCAGGAGTTAGTACCTATTATTACTTAGGGAAATAAAATTAAATATATAGCCCCAGAAAGCCATTTCATAGTAACTATTGTGTCATATTTCTCCTAAGAAACCTTAGAGTGTAAATACTTAGAATGTGACATCCCTAAGATGGGAAGGTTCTAAGCTATCTGCAGAATGTAGACAGAGACAAGGAACTCTGTTCTTCAGAACTCCCTTAGCTCAGAAAGGGCAATTAGATACTTGCTAGTAGGAAAGGCATGCTGCAAATAGAATCATGGTTTAGTAAGAGACTGCAGTTAGGCTTACAGGTTTTGGAAAGCACAATACTGAAAGTATGTGTTGACAATTTTGGTTTATCAATCCAAAAATACTAAAGATCTTGTTTGTTAAACAGGAAAACTGACGGCTCTTGTCCTTTGTTTTGTCTCGGGTTTCTGGGATTTCAGTTTTGTTAACTATTGGTCTTGATTATGCTTTTATACTGTTTGTGATGACTGGTCACCTCCAATACACCATATTCTGTATTCTTTTGGTTTTATGCCAAATTTCAAATAAGAACTAAAGAAATTTAGCACAAGAGAAAAGACTTCTTAGTGATCTCGAACTCTTCAGACAAAAACTTTTGTGCAAAATGCAGGCCAACTCAAATACAAGTGCAACTACTCCAGTTCATCAGTGTTTTCATCGTCAGAACAGTGATTTTATAGACATATTCAGAAAACTAATATAAATGGTCACAAAAATCAAAGCAAATTCTCCGTTTTTACTTAGGCAAATGCCAGCTGATTCTTCATGTCACGGTCACCTCGCTGTAATTAGAAATACCTGCGGCAAAGGCCACACCAAATCCCCCAGTGACCAAGCTTTCTCTGCAGGGGAATACGCATAATAATATACTGTGTATAATCTGTGCGTATGGTGATACGTGTCTGTTTATAACAAGCAATATAAAAAGGATTAAGTAGGATTTGTGATAAGGATTTATGTGTAATTTGTTCTAGTTTAGCACTTTTTAGATACTATGACATCACTGTTAATTCCAAACCTCTTGATGTAGTTAACCTGATTTATAAGAGTATCACATTCCCACTTGGGCACAAGGGAAACAGAATACTGAACATCACCCCTAACACCCTTCCCAAAGGCACCATCCAGTGTTTCACTGAAGATCTTAAACTGTAATAACACAAAATCCCAGCCATTAAAAACCTTCACACATGAACATATCCACTTACTGTTTCAACAAAAAGCTTCTAACTCAGAGCTGCAGCTCTCCTGAATAAATTGATTCTTTGTTTTACTCTGTCCCCACCTAGGCAATAAGAGGTATTAGAATTGAATATAAGGAACATCATTATTAACAGATTGCATTAATTACCTTATTAATGACGTTAATAATTTTGCAAAACAAGGAACACTCAAGACTTTACAATGGACCCAAATGTTCATTGTGTCAATGGCAGCCAACATACACATTACTGCCAGAGTAGGAACCTAAACTGAAATTCCTTCTTCGTAAATTAACAAAATTTCCTTCCCTCAGTCTGTTCCTTAGTGGAACAGCTAACATAGCAAACCTATTGTCTAACCACGATAAAAATTCCAGCAAATCCCTGCACTACTGTTCCAGTAGGTAGGCAGCAGAAGAACTGTATGAGCCAAGCTTTAAATTAAATCTGAAATGCAAGACAATTATAGAAAAAAAAATCATTTCTGTCTGAACAAAGCATCCAGCATTGAAAAAATATGAACCACAATGTGTCTACTCTCACCTATAACACAGACAAAAACATGCTGACTAAATTCACTGCCTGAATTTTCCATGTTGCCACATGGTTCCACCACTGCTGCATTCCCTTTACAGCCAAGAGATGGAAGCAGGAATAGCTGAGTATTCAGATGGCTGCAACAGAGAGTTCTGCAATTCCAGTCATTCCGTTAGATCTGAGCAAGGCCTCATGCTCTTATGCAATATTTGTTTATTGGACTGCATCACACATGTACTTCAAGATTTACTGCAAGGTTCAGATTAATTTAAGTACAGGATTAATCTCTACAGATCCAAGTCCGAGCTGGCAGTACAGATGAGCAGGGTGTTTTGGCTACTGCTGCACTGGCTGGTTTAAAGAATATACCTCTGCCATTGAAAGCAGGGAGTTTGTACTGGTGACACCAATAAGAAATATGATCTCTCTGTTGATAGATGTAAGACATAGCTGAAGCCATAAATCATGAGCTGTTTTGAAGGCCAAACTCAGAAACATGCTTTGCTTTCTCTCAGCTTGCCATCAAACATCCATCCTCAGCAGGGACAAAACAGGCAGCTCTTCCAACAGGTACTTCTAAAAGACCTTTCTCCACAAGATCTGCTGCAGTGATTTAGGGCAGTCCCTAGATCCTGTAAAATCTTCTCCTTCATCTTTGGATCACTAATTTCCATTTTCTTTACATTCTCTCCAGACTTAACTCCCCACAACAGCACTGCAATGACATGGCCTCTGTCTCTGCAAAAGAGGATTCAATCCCCTCAGCAGAGGCAGGAGCAGGAGAACGCTCCTAGGGGAGGGCTGTACTGCCACTGGGAAGATGGATGGCTGGGCCCATATCAGAGGCACCTTCTGACATGCCAGCTGTACCTCTTCCTTCAAGGACTATCTACACCCCTCATTCCAATTCAACTGCATCAACCCTGAAGAGGCTGCAGTGACTACTATCATTCCTAGTATCATTCTAATGCTTTGGATTAAAACAGAGAATTTGGGGAAGAGATGAAAGAGTTTAAAGGCAGGGTTATAACAGAATTGTTCTATTGTTGCTATTGATTGCTATATTTCCTAATACAAAGAACTGTGAAATCAGACAGATGACGTGTGGCAGCATAAAATCCAAATAATTTTATTTAAATGTTCAGAGCATTCCTTATTTTCAGGAAAGCAGAATTTATCTTTTTTTTTTAAAATTTAATATTACTCTAGAATAATCTTACAAAATCTGAGGTGGTATGAATTTAAGAAATTCCAGTAAAATTCGTCCCCTGAACAATACAGAGTATGGAACCTGGCTGTAAGCATGTGAACTGGAATGGAACTTGGCACAAGCCTATTTTATCTTGGAGCCTTTTATCTTTGAAGGATACACTCAAATTCACTTTAGCAATGTGTAGGCTATGGATGTATAAAAGCACACCAAAGCTCTACTGGCACTAAAGCTGCAGACACTCCATTTCTGCCTGTGTTGCAGGTGCACTTCTTTGACCAATGCACAGTAAGGCTGCAGCATGAATGAAGCACTTCAGAAACAGCAGAGAATCTCCTGGGGAGATGGAACATCTATGAGAAAGATTTCTCTGGTATCTAAAAACAGCTGAGCTCACCCATGACAAAGATAAGGCAAGTTCTTTCCTTTATTCAGACACTTCGTTTTTGCAAACTTCTTTTAAAAACTTGTTGGGTGTGAACAGTCCTCTGACAATTTCATTTTATCAGGGATGGACCAAGCTTCTCCTTCCCCCATATGAAATCCTTCCAACAATCCCTTTGCTTCCCACTGCCACCAATGACGTTTGTCTGCAGTCCTGAAGCCTCAGGGCTGCACAGGGCCTGGGACAGCCCACAGAGAAGGCCTTGTGTAAAACCACAATATCTAACCAGGCACCCCCCTGCCAAACCTGGCAATAAAGTTCAGAGGTTATCAGCCAGGTCATGAAAGATACACATGGGACAACTCAGTAACTCTCACCTCCTTAGGAAATCCAATTAGAGCAAAAGTTTGGGGTATTACAATAAGTTTTTCTCTGCAAAATCTAAGTCTGAAGTCTAACACAACAGCACAGCAATCATTAGTCTGAAAGTCCGAGAGAGAACTACCACAAAGTTTCTGTGGTGCATGGAAAGTGAAACTTGTTAAAACTATGGGTTTTATGCATTTATAAAGCAGTCAGGAATCATTGGCCAAAAAGGTTCTAAATATAAATGACAAGTCTTAGACAATTGAATGGCTAAAATGAATATTGCAGGTGAAAATTTTGCTAGACCAATCCTAATGTGGAAAACTATGCATTGGAGGCAAAATCATATATACTAACCTGCATGAATGAAATTCAGAACTACTAAATAAAAAAACCAAAAAACTGAGTTACTGGTGCCATTTTCTTAGTTTTCCGTTGTGCTCCTCGGTTGACTTGGAGTCCCAGATAGAGTCTGATCCAGTAAATGTTTCCAGATGTAAGGCTTGTATTTAACACTCCACCTAGAAGTAAATCTTATTCCTACTAGTTACTGTTTGTATAACCCTTCGGGGTTCAGCCTTAAAGTAAAAAGCGGGCGGGGGGGAAGTAAAAAAATAAGTCCATATCCATTGGAAAGTTAACAACTTCCTTATTCCCTGTCAAAGAGAAGGGAACACAGACCTAGACCATCAATCAAGATCTGCAGATCATCGATTTCAGTGAGATAAAATTCCCACTGACCTCCACGGAACACGGGACCTCACCCAGCCACTGCCAACCTGACTCAGACCACGCGGGAGAGAGAGCGGGGTAGAGAGTGCCAATCTGCTTCCCACTGCTCTGAGAAACAGCACGGCTTCCCCAGCGCCTCACGGAGACACCTGAACCTGACAGAAGCGCGCTGCTGCCACGTCCCGGACACAGAGAGCCCTCGGCTCCCTGCGCCAGGCGAGCAGTGCCCAACACTGGGGCCGTCTTGGGCCGCGTAGGACACAGCACATCGCTTCCCACAGCGGCCCAGTGCTTCCCACACCGGCCCAGCGCTTCCCACAGCGGCACATCAATTCCCACACCGGCCCAGCGCTTCCCACACCGGCCCAGCGCTTCCCACAGCGGCACATCAATTCCCACACCAGCACATCAATTCCCACACCGGCTCATCAATTCCCACACCAGCACATCAATTCCCACACCGGCCCAGCGCTTCCCACACCAGCACATCACTTCCCACA
>VZRX01003925.1:118288-131264 GCA_013398075.1 Notiomystis cincta
TTCCCACAGCGGCACATCAATTCCCACACCAGCACATCAATTCCCACACCGGCTCATCAATTCCCACACCAGCACATCAATTCCCACACCGGCCCAGCGCTTCCCACACCGGCACATCAATTCCCACAGCGGCACATCAATTCCCACACCGGCACATCAATTCCCACACCAGCACATCAATTCCCACACCGGCACATCAATTCCCACACCAGCTCATCAATTCCCACACCAGCTCATCAATTCCCACACCGGCTCATCAATTCCCACACCGCCAGCAGCCCTCGGGCATCCACTCACGTTCCTACGGCTTTCCCAGCCTTCCTGCAAACTCGGGCCACAAACCCAGCAAGACGTGGCTTCCAGGAAATGCCTGCAATCAGGTCCATGATGCTGACAGCTCTCCTGTGTCCCACTGCATGCTGAGATAAGAAATGAAATTAATCCTTGCAACACTGGCAAGAACCGTAATGGGATCTCTAAGACTTAACTTTCTGCAAAAAGTTCAGTAATAACTTCTACTTATATCCAGAAATCCAGCGCCTCTCAGATAATTTACCTTCCCCAGACAATACAAATATACACACTTCATACTGCCTATAAAAGATTCAGAGATCTTGGGAGAATCTTGTGTTCTTTCCTGTTCCTTGCAACAGCATAACTGACTTTTTTTGAGCTACATCATTTTGCCTCTTTTGAAGAAAAGAAGTCAAGTCTTTTCTCCTACAAATAATTTTAAAGTTGCTTTATTAATGTAAACTTCAGAAACAAGAAAACAAAAAAGTCAAAGTAATAGAACATTCCAGAGAGTTTATAAAATAAAATACAACAGCACCGCTTGGGTGCTGGAAGCGTTCATACTTCAGCCTGATGCCTTTGCAGCAGCCCCATCATGTGTTAATGATTACATATATTCATTCACTACCAAAAATAGTCTCCTCTAGAATTATGCACAAAGAACATTTGTCCACAGTGAATTTCAAGCTTGGCTAGTCTGCTTGAGTTACAGTTACTCCTAATTTTACAGTGGCAAAAATCCAGAAGTCTACTTTGTGCTAGCAGTTTATCTTTTATGTCAGAATATGCTCTCCAGTCATTCAAAAGTTGGAAAAGTAGCAGCACCTAAAAACTGAGTTCTTTACTGATGGAGTTACAATACACAGATTACCAGAGCAAAATCCCAATTAGCTTATCTGGAAAAGCATTTCTCTCTCTCCTTCACCCCCCTTGCTTCTCCTCTAATTTTGGTCTCCTTGGGAAACCACAAGTAGGATCTTCTTGATCACTTTCACATGCCTGAAGGAATCAATACATGCTATAAAGACCAAAACATTTGCAAGCTTAGTTTACAACTTACAAAACCAGTAGAAAAAGAAACCTCCAACAAAAAATTATGTATATTTTTAATATGTCCACTGACTTACAAAATATAAGCGCTGGACTGGCAGGGGAAAGTTGCTGCACATTTTTCTAAGGACAGAAATATATTACTTACGGTGTCAAACATTTTACATATATTTTAAAAATTAACCACACAGAAGCCTCTCGAAGATTTCTCCTGTGCTGCTTTGAAGCCATCTATTCTCCCCCTCCCCCCTCCTTTCTTTGGATTCAGAGAAAAATTGCTCCATTTCTGCTTGGAATCCGAAGGAGAACAGGAAGTAACGTCTGAGCTCCATAGAGATTCATTTTTATTTGCTTACAGGACGTGGCGGATTCAAAAACTGGCTTCATTTTCCAGTATCCTTAAAGGACCTGACTTTTTTTTTTTCCTTTTTGGCAGGAAGCATGGTTGGAACTTCAAGTTCAGCCAAAATAGACAATAAAACAGTAAGAAGGGATAATGCCAAAAAGCAAAGGCAGCAGCGTCCAGAGCATAATTCCACCCTTTTTTCTCTCTCTCCCCACCCCATCCCCCTCCCCCATTTACAGAGGAAAACATAAAAAACAGAAAACCTTCTTTGTCCTAGAATGAACTCATATTTTAACAGCCTACAAACATCTCAGACCCACTGGAGGCAAGCTAAAGAATGATACTGCTCATTTAAGATGACAGATTTTTTTTTTAATCCATATGTTTTATTGTTATGTTCTTTTGAATATCCCACTTTGTTCTCCTTCTTGGGAGAAAACATTTGTATGAAGTAACAACATGTGGAATCTCTCACACAACACAATATGAAATTTGGTTCAAGAGTAGCCTCTTTTTTTTTCTTCCTAGCTCATGATACGCATTTTTAGACATTATTCTCACTAGAAGTATGCCTGTGTTAGCCTCTATGCCAAAACTGTCCCAATTAATTTTAAAATCTCATTTGCTGTAGCAAAAAAGTGGGTTTTTTTTCTTTTTGGGAAGGTCTAAGCTGCAAATAATGCTATGAAAATGATGTGCAATAACCAACAAATAAGTAGAGCTTTTTTGTGAGGATATGTGCAAATGTTTCCTCACGTTTTCAACAGGAAGCCAGGCAGGATGAGTCTGGGGGAAGGTCTGGAAACTGTATAGCAAAACTGGAGGGAAAGACAAAAATAGATTTTAAAGAGGATATTGTCTTCCTTACTGCATTAATAATTTGGAATTAGAAGCTAACTATTCAGGGTTTCCTTTCCATCATATAAAACTGAACCTATATAATTTGCAGAAAATATCCATAAGCCACACAATGCCTTCTACTTATTAACAAGAGTCAAAGAACTACCTCTCTGGAAGCTTATGTCCAACTTGGAAACCAATAAATGGCAGAGTAGAGTCCAGTTCCTTTAAGTAAGAAGTGCAAAGTGCACCTGAAAAATACTAACTTTTTCCTTCTAAAGAAAGGAAATAAAAAATAAGGATGACACGTGCATTAAAAACAATTAAACAGTTAGTTGAAGACAAAAGACTTTCTGGCAAGAGTGCAAAGTATTTTTGCAAAGCATTTGTGAGGTCAAACAGTAGAAATGTGTGTGACTGTAAGGAAGAAGACAGCAAAGACCATCAAATTGCCAAGAATTGAAACAGATGGTTTTCTGAGAAACAGTGGTATGAGATCACTTTGAAACAGGTGAGACAAAATGGCACAGCAAACTGAGCTAGGGAAAGCACAGCTTTTCCAGCAGGAGTAGTAGGAGCACAGTAGAATCAGCAGTGGGGGTAAAAAGGAAAAAGACCCAACTTCTGAATTAAGTTTCATGGCTAGGGCATTTCAGGTTGCCCCATTCATTCCATTCAGAGAAGGAAATGCAGCAGGTACGGTAAGTTTAAATACAAAACAGATGGCACCTGCACAAACTTCTGCTGATCCTGAAAACAGACAAAGGCAAAACAAAACCCCACAAAAACTTCACACCCCGTGCAGACGATCAGGAAAATGACACCACTGGCTGCTACAGACTCTTTACCAAATCCCTGCAATTTTCAAATGATGAATGATAGCTTGCCTGTTTGAATGCTCCGATAAACAAGTATTTGCATGAGAGATGCATCTTGCTTACTACCATGACAAGAACTGCATGGCATTACTAGAGCAAAGACCACACAGCATTTTGGACTAATGTGGCCTTCTAAAAGAAAAAAAAAAAGGAAAGAAAATACAGTGGAAGATAACAGTATAGCTGCTAAAAATATATCCGCTAGGATGCCTATGTTTCTAGAGGAAAAATTAGGTTTTTGATTACAGATGAACCAGACAGAAAGCTCAATTTCATCTGAATCATCATGTCCCTTGTGAAAATTCAATTTCCAGTCCATTTTGTATCCATCCTACACATGAAGTCCATCTTGCTGGCTGGCTGAAGGGACCTGTAGGGGTGTGTTAGGAAAATGCACTAAGCAGCACAATTCCCAACTGCTCCAGCATCTCTCCCTGCCCTCCAGCCTGGCTGAGTGCTGTGACACCTGGACACCCCTCAGGCTCAGCACTGCACTGACCAACATGCACTGATCTGAGACAAATCCCAACTGTTTGGCATCCATTTGTCTCCAACCACAAGGCTGACCCCCTGTACAAAAGAGAGTAGATAAGAGCAGTTTAAAATTTCAAGCACTTTCTGTGTGAAATTTTTTTAATTGTCAACTTGTATCCCAAACTTCACTCAAAACTGAACTCCACTTTACCCCAAGACTCAATAGGTCAGTCTGCAGTTCTAGCCTGAAATCATACACCAGAAATAGGAACCATTCACACAACAAAATTAGTGTGACTCCTCAGAACACTACAAACCCAGCACAGCAGATGCACTGGGGCATTTTAGAGTGGAACAACATTGTTGCAATATGCCCCAAGAATGTCAATTCCTTTTGAGTCTGTAAATGCAAACGGTGATTACATCCAAAGAGCCTGGAGATGGGTGCTCAAAGTCAGAGCTGTTTGTAGTTTGGGTTTGGTGTTGATTGCAGGTGAGGTAGGGGACAGTGTTAGGTTTAGGTTTTATTCTCAGATTTTCTTATTTCACTGATTTCTTTTGTATGTACAAACTCCAGTGGGAAAGACTACACTGGAATTTGTCCACTGCTTCTGCAGTGACGTCAGGTGAAAGGGCTCATCTGCATTCCAGCAGCAGCAAAGTAGAAAGGGAGCTGATTTTAGAGCTGAATGATTTGCGCTCTAACAGGACTCGCTCAGCATTACCAGAGATCCTGTGTGTGTTTATTTACTGGTACCACGCTCTCTGCTAATGACCCAAGAGGGAAGGAAGCCCACCCCCACATGCTCTTCGAACGACAGCGGAATGGTTAAGTGGCCTAGTGGGCCTACAACCAAGAAGGAGAGCTGAGAGCAGAGGAACGGGAACCAGGCCAATTGTCTAGACAGCAGGCAAAAAAACATGCCGGCTAAATTTAATCAGCTGCCTCCTTTACTTTGTAAAGTGAATGGGTAGATTATAGACAGGGTGACACATAATTTGTGATTGAAATTGCTTGTTTAATCATAATTTAAAAGGAGATGAACTTATCCCAGTTCCATATCCATCATTCTTATATGTACACATAAATCAAGAGCCATCTTCACAATAAACAGCAGCTGCTGAAAGCCTCCAGCTTCAGCAGTGGCTCTGCGCTATCCGTATCTTTATGGGTTCTTTTGCTGAGCTCCTCACTTGCCTTTACAAGAGAAAAAGAAGCCCTTTTTCAAGCTGCCATAAGTTTTCTGCTCTTCACAGAGGGTCTTTCAAGATTCAGACTGGCAGCTTCTTTCTTGAGAAGGGGCAAAGTTGGCAAAGGACAAATAACATGATTTATAACATCTACTAGCCCAGACTGTGGTACAGAACAGCTGGCAGGACAGTGAACAATAGTTCTTATTAGAGGTCTGTTGTTTAAACCCAGTAACTATATCCAAAATTTGATCTAAAGCCCTTAGAGGAAATACGGTGAAATTCTAAAACATTAGGGGAGGTGGGGGACAGGCATAGGGAGAAATCTTCCTTTGGTGGCATAGACGTCTGTAAGGTTTAATACCCAATTTGACCTTGCTCTGAAATTTAAGGTGGAATTTGTGATTACAGACCTCATGCACTACAGCACCAGTGGGATAGAAAACAAAAAAAAAAAAAGGAACATTAGAAACGTTCACAGCTAAAGCAGAAAACTACCAATTCCAAAATGGTGTTAATGTCATTTTTTAAGTTGCACCTCTCATCACCGTTTCTGTCTTAAATGACTGAGATTTGAGAAAATGCAAAATGAATTGGTAAGATTGTCTCTAGTCACTTTTGATCTGTAACACAGCCACTAAAAATCCCAGTGGAAACTTCAATGCACATCTGAATATTAACCAATATTGTTGTTTAAAGTTTCAGCTCCTCACATACTTTGATTCTGCTGCTTATGGCAGCAAAAATAAAACTCTCAAACAATTGTATACAAAATTGACAACATTTTGCTTAAATCTACTTTAAAAGGTATTCAAATGAAATATTTAATGCTGAAATAGTCATAACTACTTTTGATTTGGCTTTTGCGTTTTTTTTAAGAAAAGGTGGAATTACTTAATTTCTCAGGTTGAAGTAAAATAGTGTATTATAACCCTTTTTAAAAACAGAGACTGGTTTTGATGAACATCCAATGTGAGAATAGTATAAAAAGTTAAAAGCTTATAGTTCTTTTAATCTAAAACAAAATCACTAAAATACATTTAAAATAAATTTTAAATATATTTAGTTTAAAAAGAGTATTCCCGTGGATATGCTGGGCAGTGCTTCCTGAGACATTCCAGTGAATTACAACAAGTTTATTCATTCAAACAGCAATAGCTAAAATGCAGAATATACACAGAAAACATATCCAAAGTTCATAATCACAAGCACCGATGTTAAAAATCCTCTCTTGCACTATGCACACCATAAAATTCACACTGCAGTTCAAATAACCCCTATTTCACATGATGTCAGAAGTGGCAGACCAAGTTATTTATAGGCTTTTGATCACATCTGTAAAAAATCCAAACGAACTCAAAAAAAATGCATCTGATTTACAGATAATCATGATCAAAGAGATTATATTTAAGTGAACGGCCATGATCACAGCAGGTTCCCATAATCACCTTGAAGTATAAAATACTGAAAAATAAACACTTTCCTGCTCACCAAAGGAAAGCATGGATATAATTTATTAAATCAACATATTACCTCTTAAAAATGTCTGCTAACACATAACTACAATATGCTGATAACAACAAACACATATATCTCTTCTTTATTGATACACAGAAACACTCACTTTAATTTTTTCAATAGGGGCAACTATTTGAAGGGGAAAAAGCCTGAGAAGAATCAGCAAGTGAACTTATATGGAATCAACAGACTACTACTAAGTTCACCTACAAAATACGACACTGCAGATGGCTTTCAGTCAATTTGCAAGCTTTCTGTTATCTTCCACATCAGGGTCACTTGGGGTTCCATGCACCTGCAGAAAAGCACACCAGCACAGAAGAGAACAGCACTAGAGGCAAGACAGGCTTAGTGTAAAAAAAAGAAAAAGAAAAAAAAATCCCACATTCACACTAGGCAAGATCCTGTTCCTCAGTGCCCTGCAGAGCTGCTGTTAACTGTGTCACCTCTCAGACACAGACAATGGTGGGTAAACCAAACAGGGCACAGATAGCTGGGGCTTTATTTTGGTCCGTATTTGAAGCATATAAGATCTAAAACACAGCCCTTAAAGAGGACAGATTTTAGCCTTTCTTTACTGCCTTAGGTATACAGAGGAGCAGGCAGAAGGCACGTGCTGTGAGCCCTGAAACTGTGAAACAAGATGAAGATGGAAGACAAAATTCATATGCTCAGGAGAGAACAAACACCCTGCTAGCAACTTTCTGATATCCATAGATGCATGCAATGGAACAGATGTTAAAAAATATAAGGAAGAGGATGTAAAGCAATAGAAGGGACCCAATGCAGCAAACTGGTATGTATTTGATTCCAGGGTTAAAAGTTAAAGGAACAGACATATCCTGGCAAAAGGCCAGCTCCTAACAGAACACAAACCTCGTAAAATTTGAGTTCTGTTTTTGATTTCAAACCCATGAATTTTAAGTGGATTTGAAATCACGCGAAACAGGCTCGCCCATTGCTATTCATAACAGCAAAGACACCCAGACAAGATCTTTTTGGGGCAGAGATCACCCTGTGGCTGCCCAGCCTGAAGCTGGCAGGGCAGAGCCCATGCATCCCGCTTGGAGACGGCACAAAGGAATGACCCGCAGCTGGCAGTGCCCCTCCTGGGACTGCCAAGCGACCCAAAAGCTCTCTTTTGTCTGGGCCTTGCTGCTGTTGTTGTTGCTAAGTTCACAAGAAAAGGTTTCTATTCAAGGAAGTAAAGAAGGGGGGACTGAGGAACCTCCTGTAGCATTTCAATGGCCTGGCTGGAGTTGTACCCACGCACAGCAGTGATGTTACAGTGCCCACAGGCTGAAAAAATAGCAGAGAAACTTCCAGAGCTCACTAACAACTTTTAGAGGCAGCCAGGTGTAATTGGGAAAGGGGAACAGCATTCTAGGCACACTGACACTTTTTCACACCTGCAGAGAAGCTGCTGGACAAAGCATGTGAGATTGCAGACACATTCTCAGGCATAGGTGTTTGGTTTTTGGGTTTTTTTTAATTATATAAAATTTCATTTATGTTGTAAATCTAGAACAGGCTTCAAAACTGAATGGGAAGCACCCCACTAGCTCTGACCCTGACACATGGGCAACAAGTGCACTGTTTTTCCCTGAGATAACTCACCCTTCAACTGGAAGGGCAAATTCCAACTCTGTCCTAAGAGAATGTGTTAGCACCGTACTTGATGTGGAATCAACCGTGAAAAGCAGCCAGGAATTGGAATGTGCTACAGCCTGATGTTCTGTGCCATCCATACCTGGGAGGCACAGGTTGGTTACCAGACAAAGGTTCTCCCCCCAGAGGGTGGTGGGCACTGAACAGGCCCCCCAGGGAATGGTCATGACCCCAAGGCTGCCAGGAGTGTTTGGACAGTGCTATTAGGCACAGGGTGGGACTGAGGGCTGTCTGTGCAGGGTCAGGAGCTGGACTGGATGATCCTGGGGGGTCCCTCAGGGTTCTATGAACACTGCACCCCTCTCTGGAATAGCTGGTGCTCCAAAAGGGTAAAGCAACAGTGCAGACTGCTCACTGCCATCAGCAGAGAATAGCAGAACTGTTAATGACAAAGAGGAGCAAGAAACTAATTCTTCAGCTTTTTCTCCTTTCCAGCAAGTTCAGTCAGAGCAAATTCTTTGGCAAAAAAAGGTAACAAAAAGATCCAAGAAATCAAACATAAATCTGGTAATCTGCCGAGAGGGGAAGAGCAGAGGAAGAGAACTGGCAGGCTTTATTATTAAGCACACTTTGTGTTATTCACCAGATCCAAGAGTAACATACAGCAACTGGACTCTGTACAAGAAATCTATTATACTGCCTGCTCTCAAGTTAAGTATATTGCTGATTTCAGAAAGATCAGATTGCCTAACTCTGGATGCCTCAGGAATAAACAAGAATAAATTTGTATTCTACTATGCTTGAGACAGACCTAGTCAAAAATTTTCCATGAAAGCTATTCCTCAGCAAAGAACCAGGTTTTCAGTAAAGCCTTTTTTTTTTTTCTTTTTGTGAAAAGTATCTGCTTTTGGATGCTTTCCTGAGATGCAATCCAGCTAGGAAACTGGGACCCTGGAGCAAGTAAGCGTATTTTTATAATCAAAACCTGAAGTTTTCAGCTTCTCATTTTAAAGCTGTAATTCTCTTTGTTGGGAACCCTTGTCTGGTGAGACCTTTTTTTGTGCATCTTCATGCAGGGAATCCCTTTAGATTCCACAATACTGGTACATATTAGATTTAGAGGTGTGAACCATTCTTTTTCGCAGTTTTAGTTTTTCTTTAAGTAGAACTTGAAGGAAAATACCAATCACATGAGACCACAGTCTAATTCTGATCTTGATCAGAGCTAGGGATCCTTAGGACTTGTGAACCTGCAGCACTCGGTCCCTGACCTTGCTGTTCAAGTAGATTATATTAAAAATAAAGAATAAATGTTAATATGGCTTATTTGCTCCCTTTTAAAGTCAAGAAAATCTTAAATTAAGGCCTTCTAGCCTGAAAGGCGTCTTTGTGCAATTTTAAAAAGCCTACTTTTCACTATTTCATCAAGGAATAAGTGCTCCTAGACAGAAAACACAGTACCAATCTATAATCAGAGCTACATGTTTATGGAAAAAGTGATAAATTCCTGAACCAATCTCATAAGTGAAGTCCTCCACAAACACTTTTGTAGCAAAATTAGTAAAATAACTTAGAACCAAGCAAATTGCTTTAGACTTGTTAAAAAGTCAGTGCCTAGGAAATCTGCATCCAAAAATTTTATTTTCTTTTAAACCTTCTACATAAATACAGCAAGATGCAATGCTAAGTATGAAGCAGGCCATGTTAAATTCAACTACAAAATGTTTAAAGTAATGGTTACTGTTTTTTCTACATTTTTAATGAAATAAGCCGTTCTTAAATGTGAGAGTGCATAATTACTTTCCAAGATACTTGGATTCATATTCTCCCTTGAAGAATACTTTCAAGGCACTGATCAATAGATTCCTAAGATTTAGTTAAGAACCACATTAATCACAAGTACTTTCTATCTGTTGCACATAATTTCCCTTTACACACAGAGAGTGTAAAGGTTTTTCTGTTTCTCTCTCCCTTCCCCAAACTTACAAATCAGCAAGTCTGGTCACAGTAGCAAGTGCAAAGCAGCAACTGAACCTGTGCAATGTGCCTGATACGTGGATTAGAGCATTAATTCTGCTACTTAGCAGCAGCAGAGCACTCTTGTAAGATACTTTTCATATGGAGTCAGTAGTTCTGTGCTGTTATACAGCCACAATGCCCTGATTGGATTTCCTTTGACTGCAATCTTGTTCTGTGCGACAGCACTGATTAATTTCACCAGAGCTCATAGGAGCGGGACTGCTTGGCTGTGCTACAGAAATGAGAACCTGAGTGCCAGGGAGGACTACCTATCCAGGGTCATATGCGTTGTGTATAATTAAAAATGGGTAACCACATTGGCTCCACAGCCAGGAAACTTTTCCAAATGCCTTTCCTGTCCCATAAAGCCCATCTGCAGGTTTCCAACTTGCAGTTGAATAGGAATGGGGATGCATGAGCAACTCACTTCGAGTGGAAGAAAAAGAATTAAGCATCTTTTTGACTCCATACCTACTAATGAAGGTGAATGCCACCCTGCACAGCAGAGGATTCCTTAAGGCATCACTTCTGCATCATAAAACATGTACACAACTAAAACTGTGCAGGAACTAGAGAATTAGAAGACCAGAAGACTCTATTTCATACCTCATAAAAGCATCAAATGTTCTAGCAAAACCCACAAAGACCTATTATCATCCCTTTGGTAAAAAACCAACTTTTTCAGTCTTCTCAACCTCCAACATTTTATGTACAGCACTAATCTTAGGGGGACAACAAGAGAAATTTAAATTTGAACAATACAGAAGTCAAATGAGAAAGCAAAACATTCAGTTTAACAACTGATGGTCACTCCAATTGGAAAAATAACTGTATTATTTTGCCCTCATTTATTTTAGGAAAAATACAATACATTGCAAACATCACTCCTGGAGAAGCAAAAAACTAGGACTGACATACAAATATTTCATAAGGAAAGAGTTGGATGCAAGGGAATAACCAACACACAGCTCAGAAGGCAAAGCCATTAAATCCAGCTTACAAGGATCATGTGTCCGGAATTAAAAGTATAGCATTTCAGCATGTTTTTCACTAAAGAGGAAAAAAATTCCCTCAGCTCTCCCTCACTTTTCCAGACATTGACAAAATATACCATAGAAGATGTTGAGAAACACTGTAGTGCACTGTTGGAATTGCAATATGTGCAGCTTGTGATGTTTATTAGAGGCCACTCAACGTGCCTCACATTTTCCTGCCTTTGTCCTTCACCCTTTGCTACCACAGGGAAGGGGACAGACAAGTTGAAATGCAGACATTGTTCTGTACAGCTACAGAGCATGTTTTGATGTAGCTTTTGGTGCCCAGGACATGCTCCTGAAAGATGTTCTTGCCGCCCCCAGGAACTTTTGTGTATCTATTTCATTAATTATTCTACCAACTTGTGGGTAGAGACCAAGAGTTAAGAAAATACAGTTCCAACTTTCCTTACATGCCAGCAAAATAAGTAACAGTGCTATCTGCTACTTCAGCACCTTAAAGCTCTTTTAACAGTTCTGAAACCTTACAGAATGAGAGCAAAACCAGAGAAGCTGTATTTCAATAGTCACAGTGTATTCCTAAGAAGCCAACAAACCCTTAGCTTCTGTATCCATTTCTACACTTCAACACTTCTTTGGGTCCAAAGCAAAAAAGGAGCCTGTGAATGGAGTAGCTGCACCTACTTTATCTCTCTTCAAATGCTTCTCCCCAGTATCACAAGTAGGGTATAGATAACTCCATTTCTGTCCAAGCTATGCAAGCAGAGTGCAGCCTTCCCTCTTGGCACAATAGTCAAATATGATGTTTTTATAACCTCCATGAGCTGTCTCACTTCTCTGAAGGTAAAAATGGTATGTAAATAAGACAACTGAGAACTGGATTACAGCAGAACTTTATCAGTATATATTGCATAGCAATCATCCATTGTCAAGTATGACATTCCTACTGAAAGGATATTTTAAAGTTTAATTTAAGGGTACTATAGCAAATGAGAGGAGTCAGAAAACTGGAGCTAACTTCCACTGAGAAGGGTGGGGCAAAGGCTGGTGGAGCCCTGATACACAATGAAAGCAACTACTTTAAACTCATCAGAGTGGCAATTCCAGAAAGTTTAGAAGAATTTTTAACGTCCTAATCCTGAAATGTAGGAACATCTTTTTCTAGTGTACTGTGTGGAAACCCAGCAGTATTTGTTGCTTGCATCTGCATATAGAGGGGCTGAGCTAATAATGATGTCCACATCTAAGCTCCAGGTTGCCAACACGTGCAGCCAAGGCTTGCTTGCTGAACTAGCTCCTGAAAGTGTCAATGCATTCCTATCCATGTTTAAATTCCACTTTCAGCACCATTTTGTTGTTGCACAAGAAAAACTGCAATAAATTAACACGAGAGGGATCAGGCTTAAATACACCTTAAAATACTATTCACTATCAAATTATTGCAAAAGAAGGGCACTGTGAGTCTTCATAATGGCAAGACTCAGCAAACTCTGTCTGTCTTATAAAACGTCTTACTGAAAACATTTCAGCTCGCCAAGACAATTTTGATTCAACCAGGCTGGAGCAGCCACACAAAAGTTGTTTGCAGAGTACAAGTGTGGGGGCCTTCAGCAAAGTTAAACCCAAACCAAACTAGAGCAACACTGACAGTGAGCTCAGTCAGTAAGCCTGGAACTCCAAACAGCTGTGGCCAAGAGCACGCTTGACCATACCCAATGTCACACAGGTAGGCTCCACTGGGAGACCTTTCCTTTCCTTTCCTT